>QKWP01001530.1:0-35292 GCA_003550325.1 Gigaspora rosea
GATTGACCAATCGATTAATTGAATAAATAATAAACGAAACTTGGTAAAATACACGTAAAGTAGTAACTGAAAACAGCCAGGTTGACATTCTTATATGATCAATTGATTAAACGACCAATTGACTAATCGATTAATTAGTCGATTAATCAATTAGTTGGCCAATCGATTAATCGATTAGTCAATTAATCGATTAATCAACTAAGTTGGATCTGTAAAATTCAAATCGATTAGTTGTCAACTTTACAACTTATCGATTAATTCGATTTTCGATTTGTATCACTAGTTTTTAGACGATTTTTTCTAAAAAAATTGTGTTATATTTTTTTGACCCCCTTACTTAAGAGGAAAAACATTATATTTTGTTAGACCCCTCCCCCCTCTTGTATAACGTTATTTCTGGATGCCCTCTAATAATCAGTATGTACTTAAAGAAAATAATTTATTAGTACAAATAACAGCTACAGAGGCTTTAAAGAACATAAATAAGCAAGAAAGTCCAAAAAGCCAAATATCTGAATTAGAATTAGCTTTAAGCAAGTAAAAGAAATCTTGCTAGAACAGAAATGTAATACATTAGATTATAGTATAGAAAAAATTCTGATACTAAAAAAATTGCATATTAGCAAAACATATTTACAAAAAAAAAATATAGTAGAGATAAGCAAAAGTGAAAATGTATAAAATAATAACTCTCTGCTTAATAAAAAGTGCAGGACCAAACAATTAGACAGGATGCCTATGTATACACAATAAAAAGAAAAAATTCAAATATAAAAACAGAGACAGAGAATATTTCTAAAAGAAATATGATAACAAGAATCAAAAAGAACAAAACAGAAAAATAGATATTTATGGCTCAGATTAAGTACTTGCAAATTCTAAGTCTTTCTTTTTAAAAAAATTATACCAACACAATAGAGTATACAATTTCATACTATGAAATATTCATTAAAAGTAGCTACCAAAATTAAAAAGTACCTATTTTATAATAGTAAAGTATCTATTAAAAGAATAAGGTTCTTAGAAAAAACAAAAGCAGTATTTATAAAAATTGACACAATAGTGAACTTAAAACTAAAAGCTCTAAAGATGAAATGAGCAATACAATTTGAAATATCAAAACTTATAGAACTATTCTAGAAGAATTTAGAAATAATATACAGAAAGAAAGAAAAAATATAGAGCTCTAATCAGTAAACTGCCAAGAATGGCTACAAAAAGTGCTCTGGTTTAACAACTTAGATTTATAATAGCCAAAGTAGTATATAAGTACTAATAGCAATAGTACTATAAAATATGGACCTGTGTACTCCTTCATATAGTATACCTACCCACTGCCAGTTTGAAACACCAGTTTATAACTTATACCCAGAGTACATAAGTACAATAAATATAGTAAGGGAGCCTACTTTTATCACCTGATTTTCTAGGGGGGGGGGGGGTTAAAAATTTTGGAAATTATATATAAGACCTGATAATTTTCATATCTAGGGGGGGGGGTAAGAGCTACTAATAAACTGAAATCAAGTGATAAAAGTAGGCGCCCTAATATATATTGTTTAATATAGTATAGAAGTACCCGAGTACAAAGATTGAGACATATAAATACCCCGAGTATACAGGTTTGTATTTTACGGTAATCAGTACAAACAAGCTACAATTTATTTCAAAACAAAAGAAAATTAGAAGTATACTTTAAAAAAAACAGTTTACTATAATAATATGAAACTGAAATAGATCTTAGTATTACTTAAAAAACAAAAAAAATCTTCGATATGCATTTTGGTAGCAGATTAAATTAGAGTATAGAAGTGTTCCAGAAGTACTCTAGTTTGAATAAATTAAATTAAGACTTCTGACTTGTCTAAAATAAAGAATTAAAAAAATTTTCAAAACAAAAAAGATGAAAATGAAAACAAAAAATTTATTCTATACATAAGGTAACAGATAACACAATATCATATGTTTTCAAAAATAAGTTATCTTCAAAAGAAGCTATCTCTTTATTTTTTTAAAAATTTTAAAGAAAATATTAGCAGTTGCTACATATAAAAGTCCAAATTTTACTAAGTAAATCTTAAAGGTGCTATTAAATAAAGTTGTTTAGGACATCAAAATATACTTATAATAAAAATTTAGTGGTATTTGGACAACTTTTTATTAATATGATTTTCAATTTTTCAAAAAATTTAACAATTTAAAAATAAGCCATTTCTACATATTTTTGTATAACTTTTTGGCCAAAAAGAATAGCTTATTTTCAGAACATATAGTATATAGAGCTAAAAGTGATATTCTTGAAAGAATCCTGGCTTACTTGAACAGAATTGAAGCAGAAAAGAAAGAAATACTTTCCAATAGGTCCTGAAAAGTGCTTTAGTTAAACTAACAAATGTTAGGAGTAAAAGGTCACTATAGAAGCTGTAGAAAGAATTAGAAGAAATAAATAAAAGTTTTTTAAAGTTGGGCTATTAAAATATTAATGGATTTAGAGATAATATACTTATAGTACAGGAAATAATAAACTAATATAAAGGATAAAGAGTTTTTCTACAACAATATGAACTTATGAAACCAGTGATATTAAATGACCTGGTCATTTGAAAAGTTTTTAAATGACCTCAAATAACCTTGAAATGACCGGTCATTATAGGTCATTTGAATTTTGGGTCATTTGCAAATGACTCGTGACCAAATGACCATAGTCATTTGCAAATGACCGGGATCATTTGAAGGTCATTTGGGTTATTAGTAGTGATATAGTAGTCAAAGTCCATGTAAACTTGATGATTGACATATAATCGCCCGTTAACGTGTTAGTACGATACGTGTTAAGGGGTAAGAATTATAATACTTAATTTGCGGGTAATACAAACTCCTGGAGAGGAAATAGCCAATCCGAGAGTGCAAAATTTGACTATTCCAGATTAGCCCAACGAAGAATCTGAACATGCGCAAAAGAAGAAAAAAGCAAAAACTAATATTTAAATCGACTTAGTGCAAATGACGGGAATGAAATCTTATATATTGTAAGCATCACTCTAACCCTATAGCCTCTAACCTTAAGACTTAACACTAAATTATTATCTTACGCGCTTAGTTTATTTACAAAATCAGAGATCCTTTTTTGGTTTGTATTACCCACGCAAATAAGTAAAATGTGTCAACGTGTTGGGCTTAGTAGTGTTAGAAAGCTTGTTAATTTGCTAGGTAACACATTAACATGTCATATCAGATATATTAAATTCAAATGTATATGTTGTGCCCCAAATGCAAATCTGGCCCAGTTGTCAATTGGGACAGCCCAAATGTCAATATTTACAGCCAAAATAAAAAAACTGGTCTAATCTAACCCTAACCTAATCCTAATATCCAGGCTAAATTAATTTTTAATTTGGCCAGATTAACAACTGGGCCGATTTGCATTTGGGGCACAACATATATAAACGAATGAATTTGACTTTGAACGGGAAATTTTTACTAATTTAATTTTAATTAATTAAAAATCTTTTTTTGCTATAAATTTGCACAATACCTGACATAGTTTTGATACGTATCATAAAACCTCATTATGTATATACGTTGTGAGAGGCTAAATGAACCCTTCATGTAAGTATCGCAACTATACACTAGTAAGACTGACTAAAATCAACTAAACTACTCTAACAATGGTAAGGCTTTGATTGAGGCATGGATAGACTTGGTCTGAGTAACTAGGGTCGAATAGAGCTCTAGATTATATCACGAGGCTCTAATATGAGGTCACGGGATTAAAATCGATGGTTAAGATTCTTAACGTATGTGATCTGAAATCAATCACGGTAATTTAGCACAGGACAACCTGGCTTTTGTTTAAAGGTAAATATTACTTTCGAGAACTGGAGTAAATGGACTTAAAAGATTATAAATTGATCAAATCTTAGCGTGAGTATTAAATATTTAATATTTGAACTACTGTTGACTTCGAATTTCAAAACTTAATCAAGTTTTAATTAATTGTTATTTCTACCAATAAAATTCAAATGACCCAATAGGTCATTTCATTCTTGAAATGACCCAATGACCGGTCATTGGTCATTTGAGTCATTTGATCATTTCAGGTCATTTAACATCACTGTATGAAACTACAAAATATATAGAATGCATGAAGTAATTAAAAAGAAAAAAGTTCAGGAGTGGCAATCCTTATTCATAAAAATTGCTAAAAACATACAACTAAATACAATATTTCAGATATATTCTCTTTAAGATAAAATAAAAACCAGTGAATTTGGCCAATCATGGGTTTTGAAAAAACTGGCAAAAACTAATTTGTTACACAAAATTAAACCAATCTAAAAATAGGTTATTCATGATTAACAAACCTGTTTAAACAAGATTATTCTGTAGATCTGTATTACTATCAGTAAATCTTGGTAAATCTATTATTAGATTCATATGCTCTGATTTTTAAAATTTATAAAAAAAACTTATTTTTTAAAACTTTAAAGCTAAATAATTTTTGATTTACTGGTCTATTTAAAATGATTTTACTACCAAACTGTTCATCTTTTTAAGATGATTCCAATGAGCTAAAAATCATAAAAATCAATCACAGGATCATAAGAAAATGTGCTATCAAATAGGTGATGCACCTAAAATTGGTTTGACATAGATCAAACTAATTTCAGATATATCACCTATTTGACAGTGCATTTCTCATAACCCTGTAATTGGATTTTTATGATTTTGAGCTTGTTGGAATCGCTCAGAGAGATAAACATTTTGGTAGTAAAATTATTTAAAATGGACCAGTAGGTCAAAAATTATATAGCTTTAAAGTTTTAAAAAAATAAGCTTTTTTTATAAATTCCAAAAATCGGAGCATATGTATAGCGTCAAAAGCTTTTAACTATTGTATCACAAAAATTTATTAAGTGATTATTAGACTTTCATTATTAAGAAAAAAAAACAGATTTAAAATTTTACTCCTGATCAATCAAACATGTCAATTTTCATAAAATAGTCAAATTCCCTGTTTTTTACTTTTGAGGGCCCATATGGTAATATATATACTATCTAACAACTTAAAGTACAAAAAAAAAAAATACAAAAAAGAATAATCTTTGATTATTGCAAGAAATAACAGAAAATCTAAATAATAATAGGTAGAGATCTAAATACAAAAGAGAATCAACAAAACTTAATAAATTTGAATAAGAAGAAAAGTTATACAAACTTCTTTTTAGCAAGAGTCTTAAAAGAATTAGCAGGACCCCAAAATATACATAGATAGGTCAGGTATGAGTTTGCTTATTTTTGAGGTTTTTTATGCAGATTTTTTCTATTTATAGTAATTTTTTGCTTATTTTTGAAGTTTTTCTGCAGATACTTCTTTTTTTAGTAATCCTATAATTAACCTGACCTATCTATGTATATTTCAGGGTCCTGAATTAGCTTCACAGATATGGGGCATTCATAAATAATATTATATACCCCTATATAGTAGCTCTTGATTTCTTCTAGACTATATAAAAAATTTTTCAAAATCTGTATATATATATAATTTTACAAAAACTTGAATATCTTGTATCACCAGTGATCTAATTTAGATAATTTAGATACTATTCAATTCGTTTCAGTGAGACAAATCCAATAATACCAAAATTATATCATTTGGATTACTGCATCACAAGAAATTTACAAAAAACTATTAATTATATAGTAATTTTATAAAAAAAGATATGATCAATAGTATTTGGCAATAACTCTTAATCCAGTAATTCAAATAAAATAAAATTGGTACCATTTGACTCCTTTCACCGAAACAAATCGAATAGTACCAAAATTATTTAATTTGGACCACTAGGTCAGAATTTAGATAAATTTTTCTAAAAATATTGCATTTAATTTTTTTGACCCCCCTACTTGGGGCAGTGTTGTCACGGGACAGCTTTGGACAATGTTTTGAACAATTTTAGCCAATTTTGAACAATTAAATAAAGTAAAATTACTTAAAATTTTATTAAGATAACTTATTTTAATTTAACTGGAATGTGTTCAGTACCTAAAAAAAATATATAGTTATATATTTTTTAGATAAATTTATTAATTATTAAAGCCTGGACAAGCTTTGGACAATCTTGGATATTTGGACAATTTTGGATATTTGAACAATTTTGAACATGGACAAGCCAAAAAAGGCTTTGAACAGCCAAAATGTACAATACTGCTTAGGAGTGTGCCAGGACTTCAGATATCTTTCATATATATTATACTGGATTTTGGCCAATTTTGATTTAATTTGCTAAAAACGACAAAACTATATTTATTTAAATAACTTCTAATCTAGTAAGGGCCATGTCATTAATCACCTGATTATTTTTTATTAGAGAACTACCCCTTCCTCTCCTTTAATATATAAATAGTCAGGTTCTTTATATATAATTTCACTTTTTTTTACTCCTCCCCCTCCCTAAAAAATTACCTGATTTTTGTCACTCCCCTAATAAGAAATGAATAAAATTTTTTTGTTAAATGCGCCTTACTAAGAGTTTCATTTTAAAAAAAAGTTCATTCAAATTGGACTACTGGATGCCAAGATAATTAGCAAAAACTGTTTTTTTGCTTTTCAAATTTTGAGGGTTTTTGCTAAAATGCATAACATATAACTTTTGTTCTAGATGTTTAGGGTCCTAGTGTGCTATTTTTTATATAATTTTTACCATGGATACATGGTCAAAACTCCAATTACTCCCCAATTATGTTATACAAAATAGCCAATTAACCAATCAAATTTAAAAAATATATATAATATATATATATGGGGTCTTGGTCTTGAAGATGACCTTATAGGAAAACCCTGAACATCTAGTATAGAGGTCATACTTGTTTTTTTCAGCAAAAACCCCTAAATTTGAGAAGCAAAAAAACAGTTATTGGCAATTATCTTGGCATCCAGTAGATGAACTTTTGTTTAAAATAAAGCTCTTAGTAAAGTGCATTTAAAAAAAAAGTTTATTCAATTCTGATTAGGGCCGTGTTATTAATCACTTGATTATTTTTTATCAGAGGCCTACTCCTTTCCCTCTTTCTTAATATATATATAGTTAGGTTCTTATATATAATTTCAACTTTTTTACCCTCTTCTTTTCCTAAAAAATCATCTGATTTTTGTCACTCCCCTTACTGGATCAGAAGCTATTTAAGTAAATAGATTTTGTTATTTTTAGCAAATTAGGTCAAAATTGGCCAAATTCCAGTTATGACCTATATGAGAGATGTCCAGGGTTCTCTTATGGGGCTATGTAAATCTTATAAATAAATTTAACATTTTTAGCCATCCAATAATCCAATTCAAATAATTTTTTTATTTCATAGAACTCATTAAGCTTTACACAATAAAAAAAAGTTTATTTGAATTGGATTACTGGATAGCTAGAAATTTTAATTTTTATTTATAAAATCTATATAGTTCTGTAAGGTCATTTTCAAAGCAAAGACCCCATATAATATATATATAATATATATTTTAGTATAGATAATTTTAAATTAAATAACTTTTGATCTACTGGTCCAATTTGTATGATTCAATTACCAAAATGTTCATCTCAATAAGACGAATCTAACAAGTCTAAAATTATAAAAATCCAATCACAGGGTCCTAAACAGTATCTGAAATTCAATTTTAAATTAGTTGCAGGCTGCAACTAAATAAAAAAATAGTTGTGGATTATAAGAATTTATAAAAATTTTGTTGTGCATATAAGCATTTAATCAAAATTTATAAGTAAAATTTTCAAATTTATGTGCAAAATTTGTATATATACTTCAGATTTTGGTTGCAGAAATTTAGAATTTGTTGCAGTCCATAGATTCTGCAACCCAATTTTAGACATTGGTCCTAAGATTACTAAATTTTTTACAATTTTTAAAATTATAAAAAACTTTAGCAATCTTAGGATCCTGTGATTGGATTTTTATAATTTTAGATTTGTTAGATTCGTCTTATTGAGATGAACATTTTGGTAGTTGAATAATCCAAATTGGACCAGTAGATTAAAAGTTATTCAATTTTAAAAATATATATAATATTATATATAGTATATATATATATTATACATATAGGTCCTGCAGGTTGATAGCATAGTGGTTGTGCTCCCAGGACATTAAACATTCTAAACGAAGGTCGCCAGTTCAAGTCCTAAGATAAACAGTTTTCACTATACATAATCATAAAATAGATGACCTGAACTAAAATGCCAGGACCACACTTAGATAGCTCAGTCACATCCGTGTTTGGTAACGATTTATGCTTGTTAAATTAATTTGGATACTTTCAGTGAAATTCCAAATAAAAAAGGAAAATTAGTATCGAAGTTTCCAGGACAAAATAGACAGAAGTAGAAGTAGTCTTCTCCATGGGGCCTGATTTGCGAGGGTTGTATTCCTCAGGAATGAAATACTTCCGGAAAAATTGAAATAGAGCAGAGATTTTGGATAGTTCTGGTTGAAAAATCCCTAGTCATAATGGGTCAACCGAATAAAAATCCAGTTGGGTACAAGAAAAATATGAAATTAGAATACCTCTGGTGGAATTCTGGTCAAATAGAAATAGAAATACTATAAATAGTATAAAAATGTAGTACTTAGAATATAGTACACATGCATGTAGGGGATCTTGCTAATTAGGGAGGCCCTGTTAAATAATACTGATCTTAATAAAAGAGCGCCTAATGCAGAACCCGAAATATACATAGATAGGTCAGGTTAATTATGGGATTACTAAAAAAGGAAAAATCTGCAGAAAAATCTTCAAAAATAAGCAAAAAAATTACTATAAATGGTTCTGCATAAAAAACCTCAAAAATAAGCAAACTCATACCTGACCTATCTATGTATATTTCGGGGTCCTCCTAATGTGCCCCAACAACCCTGAAGCCAGAGGGTTAAAAAAAAAAATACATAGGGGTGAGTCAGTAGAAAAGGGTCAAATTTTTTCTAAGTAAAAGTTTTTTTGACTTTAAGCTTAAATATTTTAACAACTATCTTAATAAATTTAATATAATTTTTTTTAGCAAATTTGATTAAATAGTTGTCAAGATATTTTAAATTAAAAATTAAAAATATTTTACTAAAAATGATTTGTCACTTTTCTACTGATTCACCTCATATGGGCGGTCAAAAGTAGAAACCATCCAATTTGTTTCTAAGTAAATTTTTTTCAGACTTTAAATTAAAATATCTCAACAACTATTAAACCAAACTTAATAAAAAATTTTTTATTTTAATTCTATATAGTTATAGAATTAAAATAAAAAAAATTATTAGATTTGGTTTAATAGTTGTCAAGATATTTTAATTAAAATTTTTAAAAAAACTTACTAAAAACAAATTGGGTGGTTTCTACTTTTGACCTCCCATATATTTAATATAATTTAGCTAATCAGCATTAAGGTTACATAATAAATGGATAGGGTAGGCTATTAGTAGAGAAATATTATATAATAAATAGCATGCCCCTTATTAGAAAAAATATTATATTTTATCTGACCTCTCTCTAGTATAACATTATTTATGAATGCTCCTATATACAGGATAATTAACCTTAATACAGTACCAGATAGCAAAAACTATCTATTTTTTTCAATATTGTTTAATGTTTAATAACTTCACAACAAGTAATTATTTTAAAAATCTTTTTTACAAATTTATTATTTGTAACCTAAACTGCAAATTTGTAAAACAGATTTTTTTTTTTTTTATATCAAAGTTCCTGCTCTGGGTGAGAGTTTATTTAATCAAGTCTGTGGATCAAGGGCGCCTCTTTGGGTGCACCCACAATTGTTACATTGAATGAGAGTACAACTAGCCACACATACAACTTTTGGTTGTCTAATTAAAGTAGTCTGCCCGAAGGTTCTACACTAGTTGCCATACCTACAACCCAACTAGGGGATTGCCTATTTAAACCCTCTGGTCCAAGCTTCGCATATCAATCCTACTTGTAATTACCAGTACAGCCCTCCGATATATTAGTCAGTCAAGACAGTACTGGATGCTAACTACATCCTTAGGACTAATTTATTCTCGCAGTACACTTGGTAGAGCAGTCCCTGTTCCATATAGGTGTTACCTACACTTCGGTAACTTACGCACTCACCGAGGCAAGCAACTTGCAGTCAGAGGATACCTAACCGCTACCATTACCTACTTCTGCCCTTGTAAGGTTTGCTCCAACCCTAGTACCGACCATTACTTTTCTATCGGTCTTTCACCAATACATTCCAGACTTCCAATCCAGTTGGCCTGGAAGGGTTGATCTACCTGGCATTAGGTGCCATTATGGTTTTCTTCCCCTGGTACCTACTTCTATAACAAAGGTCCTTTTCCTCCAGTACCCAATCCGGCAACCAGGTTGGTAGACCTTGTCCCTGAGGTCGATGACCGGTTTTTCAGCTCCAGTCCAATATTCTGGTTTTGGTAGCACTGTCAAAGATCTTCGCTACTTCCTTACTCGGGTTTTGCCAAATGGGTTTTTGTTTCTCTGGTTCCTTGAATTTATTTGTGTCACGAGGCACAACTTCGCCTAAAAGCTTCCATTCGAGATGGTTACCAAGAACTACAAGTAATGTACCCAACCGATCAAACAGGAAACGGTTACCGGAACACAAATCTATTTTTCAAAAGCGTCGCCAGTGGGATTTGAACCCTAGACCTGCCACTTGGGGGTGACAACTTACCAACTTCTCTAAGTCGCCACACCCTTGTAAAACAGATTTTAATATCTTGTTTTTTAAAAAGTTATAAGAATTTAAAGTTCAGCAACTTTTATAGTAAAGCAGAAATTTGGCGCAGGTCAATTGACCAATCAGATTGATGTTTAATCATATACAAGCAATTTGATTGGTTAATATTTATTACTAAAAATTATTAAAAATAATACAATATACAGACAAATTATAATTAGCCAATCAGAACTTGTATTATACAATATTAACCAATCAGAGTTTGTATTATATGCTTTAAATTTGGCGCGCTTTAAAAACAAATATATGGTTTTTGATGTCTGGTACTGTACAACAAACTATACATGGTCAAATAGAAAATCGAGCTCTAAAATTAATTATATTTGGATGAATGCTAATACAAGACCAGAATATGTGACAGGTTATATATATTGTTAATCATATATTGAAATATACAAAATTCTTTAAAGTTTATTTATATTTAGGTTAGAATTAGGGTTAGAATCAAAAGTTAGTAGATGTATAGTAAAATCATTTAAGAAAAACTTTTTATTAAAGTATAAAAGATGATTTTTTATACAGTTTACTGATTTTTTGCAAACAAACATTTGTTTTAAGTTTTTCTAATTATGTAATATTATACCTTATCTTGAAATCCAATTGGTAATCTGGTACTAGCCTGTTACATATTCTGGACTTGCAATGCTAATCTCAAAAGCCTAGTTTGTGATAGTGATATAGAAGAAATAGAGTTATATACTAGTAGTAACTATTAGTTGATTTGAACAAATATTTTTACTAGCCAATTTTGAAAACAAGACCTAAAAATAACTAAATAATGTTAACATCAAGAAGAAAAAAGTATATATATATAAAAAAATAAACAAAAAAGACTAAAAAAACTTCTTGAGACTATTAAAAGCATATATTGATGAAAAATCAATAAAATGAAGAAGAGCAGTAAAGCAGGAGAAATGGTAGAAAAAAAGATAAATAATTAATAAGAAAATATCATAAAGTGGATTAGTAAAACTACAAGCAAAACCTTTATTATAAAAGAAAATTAAGAACACATTAGAAAAAAAGAAGAAATTAGTAATCTGAAACTCTAAATACAAATAGATTAAGGCTTTATAAAGACCCTAAATATCTAGTATAGAGGTCATATATTATGTATTTCAGCAAAAACCTCTAACATTTAAAAAGTAAAAAAAACAGATTTTGCTAATTATTTTGGCATCCAGTAGTTTAATTTGAATAAAGTTTTTTTTAAAAAATATAGCTACCAATAAGGCACATTTAACAAAAAAAAAATTTATTCAATTCTGATTATTGAATCAAAAGTTATTTAAGTAAATATAGTTTTGTTATTTTTAGCAAATTAGATCAAAATTGGCCAAAATCTAGTCATGATCTATATGAGAGATGTCTGGGGTCCTGCTCTATAAAAAATAGCAAAAAGGGCTTTTCAAAATTAAAATAATAAAATAGAAAAACAAGAACTTCTAAAAAAGAATGAATTAATTACAAGGGCAAATAGCTACAATAAGACAATAATTCTAGAGCTAAAAAGTTATTGGTTAGACAAATAAATCAAGAAAATTAAATTATAGATCAAGATTTTGAAAAAAAGAAAATAGCAGAAATGCAAAAAGAAAAAAAAAGAAATTAGAAAGTACATTAAGAAGAAATTTAGCATAATTAGTAAAAAAAAAGATGCATATAAATAGTGAGAGACTATAAGAAAGAATTCAAATTAAAAAGATAAGATACCTAGAGAATAAAAAAAAAAATCAAGATTATTTGATACATAAACTAGAAGAGATTAAAAAAGCTATAAAAGATTATTTTTTTGAGCAATACAACTTCAGAGAGAAATCAAGTTTGAATATAAGTTCTGTATAGCAAAAGAAGTATAAACCCAAAGCTTGGATTAATGAGAATTGATATATGCTAGTTAGAGTTGGGGATACAGGGGCATGGGCATACCTATGGACTCCAGTAAAGTACATTGGACGTTTTGTGGACATCTTGGACATTTTTTCAAATTAAAATTACTTAAAATTTTATTAAGATTATTTATTTTAATTTTTTTAAAAATGAATCCAGCACAAAAAAATATATAATTATATATTTATTAAATTAATTCATTAATTATTTAAGCTTTGGGCAATCTTGGACGTTGGACAAAAAACAGTGTTGGACATGTCCAATGACAAAGGTATGCCAAGTTACATAACACAATTAGTCGATCCTATTGGCCAAAAATCAAATACTTTATACAGTAATAGCAATTTTTATTTTTTATTCTTATATTAAACAAAAAAAATTTTCTAAATAATCATTTTGTACAAGGTTCAGTATAATTAGAAGTTAACATTACGAATAATTTGGAATACAGTAAAAAAATTGATTTACTAATCAAATACGTAAAAAAAAACCAAGTTTGGCCAAACGATCAGCAAATTTGACCGGAGTTATCAGTTCAATTAGAGTATAATATAATTACAGTGTGTTCTTTTATATAATTTCTAATATATTAATAAACATTCCGTAAGAGCATAAGTATAATTAACTAAAACAGTAAATCATAACGTATGCCAAAAAATCAACTATTGTACTTCATGAACCAGGTTTAAATCGCCATTCAAACAAATTTCAGATCATACGATTTAATAATCACGATATATTATATTATAATACGATACCTTTTTAATAAACTTCCGTAAGAGTAATTTAAGAGTAATTATTATGCATCTAAAATTAATATATGAATGTAAACAAAAAAAAATCAACTACTGTATTTCATGAACCGGGTTTAAGTCGCCATCCAAAAAACAATTTCAGATCATACGATTTAATAATCACGATATATCAATTATAATACGATGGTTATTAATAAACTTCCGTAAGAGTGAAAGTAGAATTATTATGCATCTAAATTAATATATGAACTCAAAAAAATACAATTATAATACGATGGTTATTAATAAACTTCCGTAAGAGTGAAGTATAATTCAATATAAAAATAAAACATGCATATAAATTAATAATATATGAACGTATACCAAAAAACGATAATAAACTTCCGTAAGAGTGAAAGTATAATTATTATAATTAACTATTAAAGTTTTTGAACATGTGAATGATGTAAATTTTTTAAAGTGGAGAATTAACCCGGTTTAATAAATGCAAAGTACAATGTACTTTAGGATTTACCTTATTACATAAACGTTCAGCTGTGTATTAGATATCCCTAAGGTTAAAATATACCACGTAAAGTACCGGGTCTTGTATATGAACTTTACAGTAATTTTATGGTGTACTCAACAATTACACGAAATGGTTTAAATTTTTTTAAATGGCTATAACTTTTTTATCTAAGAGGTTTTAGAAAATCTGATCGGTAACTTTTTAAAGCTATATTAGCTCTACATATCTACATGTGCCAAATATTTTTTCAAACTGTAAAGAGTTGATGCATTTTGAAAAAAAATAAATTTTATATATAAAATTATAAATTTATATATAAAAGATTGTATCAACTCTTTATAGTTATGAGAATTTGAAAAAATATTTGGCACATATATGTAGATATGTAGAGCTGATATAGCTTTAAAAAGTTAACGATCAGATTTTTTTTAAAACCTCTTAGATACAATAAAAAGGGAACCATTTCGTGTAACTATTGAGTATATAGGCTTTTTGCGCCATAAGCTGATTCAAATAAATAAAAAATTAGTTTTAACTCAAATAACTCAAATAGCAAGCATGTTTATATATACAGTATCAAACAATATTCAAAGATTAAATAAATGAATATTCAAATATTTGACTGGATCAAATCTTTTTAAAAACGATAAACCATTACAGCATTACGGTAGGTATTTATTTGTTTGTGATTCACCAAGTCTTGGCTCATGAACTATAATTTGATCGTCAAGCCTTGAATCATGAATATTTATTATTAGATTTTATTTGTTTTTTTAAAGAATATCGATATAACTAAAGTTAATCGTTGTATACTTTCATATATCGATATCGATCATTCACGAAAACTATTTATTACTTGATCTGCGTGACAAATTGTGTAATTGTGTGTAAATCATTAAAACGAAAATCCAGGCAATCAGCCAGCTGCTGTGATTTGGATATTCAAGCCAAAAGAGGGTAAACTGATACGATGTATAAGATGTTACGTATCCGATTTTCTTTTTAATATATTGCGGCGCTTATAAGTAACGTATAAGTAACGTATAAGTAACGTATAAGTAACGTATAAGTAACGTAGTTGTCACTTAACTTTTTTACATAACTAACTTATATATTGTAGTTAAAAAAAAACAATATATTGTTTTCTTTAGTTTTTTTTTTTTTCTGACTAATTTGTAACAAACAAAAAGTAATGTCCATTGTTTTGAAACATGTTTCGTGACCACAGCCACCGGATAGTTTTTCAACAGTTTTGAGATGATTAGTAAGTAAAATTAGTAATAAATTTGGAAAGTTGTTTTTAAAAAAATTTGGAGTTAGAGTAATCAAATGAAACAAATTTTTTACAGATGATATGTAAGCATATAAGCTTATTAATTACAGAGATTTTTGGCGTTATAATAATTTGTAAGTAAAAAAAAAAAATATAATAAAAAAAATCTAATAATTTTACTTGACAAAGACTTGACAAAGAATTTTTATTCACCTGATAACAATCATCTACCAATCATATAGATGAATAAATGAATCCGCCTTTAACCAAATATATATATTCCAGTAATTATCAAAACTTTGACACGATGAATGACAATACAATATTTTTTTTTGTTAAAAGGAGAATCAAATAATGAAGATATATTAATGTAATATAATAATAAAACCAAATTTTAAAAGCGCGTGACAAAAAATTGATATAAAATTTCCAAATATGTCGAATAAGCATCTCTACAACCCGACGTACGTACGTACGTACGTACGTACACTAAATGTATTTCACCTGAACCATAACCATAACCATAACCATAACGAATAACGAATAACGATAACCATAAAGATAACCATAACGATAACCATAACGATAACGATAAAGGGAAAACGCTTAATTATACTTGAGAGAGAATATTTTTACATAGAATCTAAAAAAAGAGATCTAATAAGGATTTTTGATACAGTAGTTTAATATTTAAATAAAGCATTAATTGTTTTGGTAATTGCTAAAAATACGTAAAACTTTCAATGATAAATTTGTCAAAAATTATTTTAATTTATATATATAGCATACAATAAATTAAAATAAATAATTTTTAACGATAAAGAATTAAAATAATTAAAATAATTAAAATAATTAAAATAATATATAAATATTATTAAGTATATAATTTAAAAAATTCAGTACGTTCGTAAATTGAAAAAAAAATGCCATATATAAAAATTATTACGTAGATTCCTAATACAAGCAATTCTAAATATAAGCAATAATATAAATTTTTTTAAATGGTAATTACTAAAATAAGTCACATTAAATTTATTACTTTATTTATCTGTACGTACATACGTACTTACGTACAGCACGTACAGTGCTTACAGTACGTACAGTACATACATACGTACGTAAGTTGGTAACCTATACTTTCTATACTTTGTATTTTTAATTACATTCGCGTCACAAACATCATAAACATCTAATGAAAGCAAAGCTTATAATATTTATAAATTATAATCACCTTTATTCACTTTAACCTTAATCACCTTAGTCATTTTAAGCGCAGAATTTCTTAAAAGAAAATTGAAAGTGATTTTGTAAATTTAGATATGAATGTGTAAATATATGTATACATAAATGTATATATAAAGGGTAAACAAATGTTCTACAAATGTTTCGCTATTTTGGACATCTTTTTACTAAAAAGGGTATGTTTCTTTTTGATCTATTAGTACTGCGCTTTTCTTGCACGTATTGAAAATTGCATACGAAAAATTGTGTACTTACTTACATTACGTATACGTATATAGAATCAAAAAAATTTCTTTTATTAAACCACAAGGAAGATAGATGGCAAACAATAATCATTTTTATTGTTCTGTCACGTGTAAATGATAAAATAGGTGTCAATTTTTTAAAAAAAAAAAAAAATTCTTCCGTGCACAGACAGACGTACGGGCCTAGCCGACGAAAATCTCTGAAGCGTGAATGGCCTATTACTTGTTTAACCATGACTTTATACAATGAATATACTTTCCAAAAATTAACTGTCAATGTTAATAAACGAATAAAAACATACACGCAGTCATTATATATTAATATAAAAAAAATTATCATAATTGTTTGATTTACTGCAAATACTGAAGTATTACTGTATTATAAGTTATTTCGTATGACATCATAATTATATAGTCGATGTGATTGTTATAAATTTTATCGGTCTTTCAATACAAATATGTTAAAATATCTTGGCATTCTTTTTCATAAAAGAGACTTTTAGGATCACAGATTTGTTACAAATACGGGGTTGGTTAAATGTATTTCTCTTAGTTCGATATTATAGTATTAGTATTATTAGTTCGAGTGTTAATTAAGAGTCAGCCACACACGTGCTCGTTAATTATTTGCTACGTACGTACATAAGACGTAAGTACGTAAGTACGCAAGTACGTATCTGGTATGGCGCGAGCTCTAATATAAATGTGATAATTGCGTGTGTATGTATAAATCTATATGTAAGGGATCAACTTAGAATCATCGATAATGTGCAAAATTTCATCCAGTATTTTTTTTTTTTTTTTTTTTAGCGTTACAGTATTCTTTATAAAGAAATTGTATAAAATTGTATAAAATTATTTACTTTAAAAAGAAAATCTTTACTATTTAATATTTAGGTGTATACTTGAATTATTTTTTTATTATTATTATTTTTTTTTTTCAATTCAATATATAAAAAAAATTTAAGAACATCCTTATCATAATTACGTATCGGTATTCATTTTAAAATTTTTGTGAATTTATAAATAGTAGTACGCAGATACCAAATACCGAGAACATTGTCTTTGGACAACCTAGAAATCTTTAACGCTAGCTGAAAATTTCATTTAAAGTATACAGTATAACGGGGCAAGAAGTGCAGAAAGAGAATTCCAAAGTAGGCAAATATTTACGGAGTATTAAACCGGTATCGTTAAAGATATGAAAAAAAAGGGAGTTTAAAAAAAAAAAGTTCGGAATGTTCAATCAAAATGTGTAGAATATGTATAGATAGTGTTCAAATGTGGACAGAAAATAATGGTTTAAATTTTTTTCTTTTTTTTTATATATAGTATTTAATTTTTTTCGCAAGCGGAGCTGGATATCGGAAGTAACGGTAATAGCGGAAGACAAAAATTTACATGTGCATGATTCCGCAAAAAACGGGTTCTAGTTCAGCCAAAATTTATTTATATTTTATTGTATATAAATTTTAATTAATTAATTTTTTAGTGTGGCAATTTCGGAGTTTTAATTCCTTGTACTGTAATTACTGTAATTGCTGTATTGTACGCATATATACATAATAAAAAAATATATATAAAAGCCTTGGTTCCTTTTTTTTTTTTTTTTCTTCGTAGAGCTCTGAATATGATGCTTTTTTATTTGAAAAATCTCTTAGTTTAGGCACATTGTAAATAAACTCGTTCCCCCATTTTATATTATAAATTATAATCAGAAAAAACATAAAAAAAAAAAAAAAAAACAGAATTCAGGCTGAACTACGTAAATTACTTGATATTAACAAATTGCATATCACATTCTTTCAAATCAACAATCTAATTATAGTATTCAAACATTATTCATAATGACAACCAAAACTTCCGCAATCACTAATCGATCAAATAATAATTCCAAAGGTCCTTCATATAATTTAAAAACACGTGGAACACATGCACGAGTACAACGGGTGAAAGTGGCTACTGTAGGAAAGCATAATAATTCATTGGAAAAGCAACAGCAAAGAAACTGTTTGAGATGCAAAGAAAGTGATATTAGTGTTAAAACTCTAACAGAGCGTGTTGCAAGAATAGAGAATTTGGTCAATGCACTCTCTAAAACTACTCAAAATCTTTTCAAGGTGAATAAATTTGTCTTTCTTTTTTTGTAAAAAAAAAATTTATATATTCAAGGTCAATTGTATTCAATTAAATACCAATTGTATCTATTATATTAATTATATTAATTATATTAATTTATATTATTGTCGTAACATTTTTTTTTATATTATTTTTATGATAATTATTATATTTATTGTATATATTACGTATTAAAAGCGAGATGATAAATTATCTTGGAATTTAAAGGGACTTGATTTAACGACTTGCAGTCTTGAAGAATTACAGAAATTAGTGATAAATACCACAAGTATCATGATATCCCAAAATGATAAACTTCATACTACTACTACACCTTCCAATTTAACCGTACCTAACGTTTCTCGTAAACCTGGCCGTAAAAATGCTTATAAACAACAACAACCCACTTCACCTATTATTCATTCTGAACCTTTGGAAGATCCAAGTACTTCACACGTAACATTTGTAAAATCAACACCTGCAAAATTGGGTAGAACAAAGTCTTTGCGTAAAGATTCTGGTTATGTTGAATCTAAACAAACCGATTAATTTTGTCAACCTGATTACCTGACCTGATTACTTGATTATAAAAAAAAAAAAAACATAATTCATTTACAAGTTTTTTTTTACAAATTTGTGAGTCCTTTTTTTAACTCTCCTTATTCAACTCCTGTTTTTTTTTAGTAGAGTATTAATGATGAATTATGATGTCTTTTTTTTTTGAATTAAATAAAGATTTTGCAGTGTTAACATGTCAAATATATATCAATATATATTTAAAAATACATATTAACATATTCTCAGTATATTGTTAATAGATATATATATATATTAACGTATATATTAACAATATATATATATTAACGTATATAATAACGGATATATCTTGATATTCCGTATCTATCTATATTGATATATATATATATACAAACATCATCTCAAAAGATCTATAAGTATTTATAGTTTTTAATAAATAAATTTTATAGGAATTTTTGAGTAAATTTTTGTATTTATATCAATATTTCAAATTTCAATCTTTTTTCTTGTTTGTAGTTTCTTTAAATTTTATTCTTTAAAGTTATATATTACACTCTTTTAAACTCCCCACTTGATTTTTTGTTAATATCTTTTTTTTTTTTACTTAGTTTCAGATACTTATGATTTGAGCTCTATATTTATTTATTTTTTTTTTTCATAATTATCGTATTTTTTTTTCTATGAATAACAAAAAAAAAAACAAATTTTTTTTATATGATTGATATTTTTTATTTTGACCATTTAATTTACAAGATTGCTGGATTGATCTCTATTTTTTTTTTTTTTTTTCCAACAAATAAATGGTGATAATTATGTATTATTTTGTATTTTTAAACGTATAGAAAATATAGACACGCTCTTAAAAAATATTTTATATTTTGTCAAATGAATTTTTTTTTTTTTTATAATTAATGATTTTGGAGAACTATTTTTGAGAAGTAAACGAATAATGAAATAATGATGAAAATAATGATGAAAATAATGATGAAAATAATGATGAAAATAATGATGAAAAGAATAATGAAATAAAATGAAATAATGAAGAGAACAAATAATAATTCAGTAATAAATGAACAAATAATTAAACGAATACGTGGTAGTAAATTAAGCATAAAAAACGTTATTTGTTTATTAGTTATTGATTATTGGTTTCTCAAGAAAACTTTTCTTATGCATTTTAAACATACCTACTCTTAATTATTTGTACATTATAATAGATTACATACAATACAAAATACAAAATTTATAGGACAAAAAAAAAAGTTTTTTTTTTTGTTTAAAAGAAGAGATCCAACGACAAAAACTTTAATTTAATTGTATCACTAAATAAACTTGCACAACGTATTCTTTAAACAGAGTGCATATACTAAAAATAATGATAACTTATCCTTATATTGTATATTTATTCCTACTGTAACTATCGAGAAATAATTTTTAGCTTAAGTGTGTTTGTAGTAAAAACAGAAAAATTGATATGATTAAGATAATCTATTAATAGTTTTTCAATCTTTTTCTATAAAAAAAAAATTTTTTTTTTTTTTTTTGATTCGAAAAATAAAAAACTTTAATATTATATATTATACCTTTGTGATTTAGTTTGGTCTAATTTGATCTAGTGATATCTAATACGTACAGTATGTACTGTACGTACGTATGTAAAGGTAAGAGGAATTATAATTTATAATTTTTCTAGATCAAGAATTTATAGATTTTAGAAACATAATTATGATATAAATCTAGAAAAATCAAGATTATTCTGGATCATGATTTTTTTTTAGATTCATTTTTATATCATTTTAATTTATATCAATCTTTTTAATGTAAAGAGTCTTTAGAGAATACATTCTTTATAGGAAAGTATTCTTCTTACTTTAAAAATTATTAGAGTTTAATCGCATTATCTGTTTATAATATAAACTTTAGTACATAAAAAAAATATATAGTAAAAATATTAGTAATTACAGAATTAAAACACGATTTTAACTCAAGATAAATTTAAATTTAGGATAAGGCGAATACTCTCCTATATGGAATGTAATTGTATCTAATTGTATCTATAAGATGTCTTAAAGATTGCATTTTTGGCAACACAGTTGATGCAATAGTAAATGTAATAGTAAATGTAATAGTAAATTCAATAGTAAATTCAATAGTAAATTCAATAGTAGATGCAATAATTATTGAAGCTGACTACTTATGCTGTTGTAATGCTGTAATGTCTTTGATATCTTTCTGATAATCTATATTTTTTTACGCACAATAATTATAATAGTTACAAATTTGCGTTCAAGCATAAAATCAACATTCTTTCCTAATGGTGTAATGTATAAACAAAAAATAAATAAGCAAACACACACCCTCATACGTATAATTTATCGATGAATTATTTTGATAATTTACCTGATGAAAGC
Organism: Gigaspora rosea; assembly: GCA_003550325.1. Classification (NCBI taxonomy): domain Eukaryota; kingdom Fungi; phylum Glomeromycota; class Glomeromycetes; order Diversisporales; family Gigasporaceae; genus Gigaspora; species Gigaspora rosea. The sequence goes on from QKWP01001530.1 coordinate 21,767, forward strand.
TTTATGATATTACCATATACTGTATTACTATGTGTTAAAAAAAAAATAATCCGGTATCTAATCCGTGTATATATACAATGACGCCCAAGATATTTCTTTTTGATTATATGCGCTACGCGTTGAAGAGATTTGTTGCACGTGTTAATTTTTCGGTATAGAATTTCATAAGCATTAGAAGAATATCTTAAATTATCTTATTGTTCAAAAAACTGCAAGTTGTTTATAATAACCTACCATTTAATACCATTTAATTTTTTTTTATGATATACATATTTTTTTATCCTTTGCTTAATATGTGTTAAAGGCTTTAAGTGTATGACTTTGGTGTATCTAAGGCACTCCCGTCTTACTGTAGTCTTACTGTATGTGTAAGTCGCGCAAGGTTATCTCTTTCTCAAAGTGCACGAATTACAGAATAATTATCATAATTATCGGAATCAATACTCCATTCACGTAATCGTGAGAATATATTTCTAGAAATTAGTACTACATATCATTCCCATACAAATTTTGTATTATAAACATGTTTGATCATCAGCCTTTCACGCGTGACTTTTAATTCTAGTGGGCTGGGTTGATCATCATTATGATAAAAACTCCGGACTTTTTTTTTTTTTTTCTTTCATCCCTTTATGTAACTACATACCTTTATTAAATGAACTAGTTTTTTTTTAATTATGATAAATTTAGTAAATGTAAGATATCCATGATTAAGTCTTTATTTGATTTTATGCATAATTTTTTATGCACCATTACTTATTTCAACCTTTTTCAACCTTTCAACTGCTTTATTACTATCTTGAAAATTTTTCCGCATCACGCAATTTACAATCACCAATAGGTGATCGTAACCAATAAGAGCCACTAGGAGTTTGTGATTTATGACTCCGATGTGCTGTTATGTGCGCATGTGCTGTATGTGTTGTATGTGTTGTATAAATATTTTTTACCACTATTTTTCTACTGTTACTACTGTTACTACTGTTACTACTGTTACTACTGTTACTATTATTGTGTTATTTTTACTGTTTATGTCATTATGATTTTGTTTTCGGTATTTTCTAAACGGAACCACGTAAATGGTTCACATTTTATATTTTAAGAGAATAGTTAACCTAGTTTAAAAATTACTTTTTATTAAAAACTATCGGACAAAATTTTACATCAAATAATGCATCTAATGTATTCAATGATTTAAATATAGTAATTGCCAAATTTTTTTGACATTTCCGATTCCAATATATACTCCGATAAAACTATATATCATATATCAATTGTTAGTTTTTTTTTGAAGATCCACAATCGGTAAAAGCTTCCGAAATTACTCTTTTATGTATGGAATTTTCTTTACTTGTATACAATGACACTTGATACACATTAGATACTTTTTTTATAAAAAGAAAAAACTCTGGAAGAATTTTCTTTACTTGTCTACAATGACAATTATCTTTTTTTGTAAATTCATAAAAAGAAATAAAAAACTTTGGAGAATTTTCTTTACTTGTTTACAATGACACTTTGATAATCTTTTTTCCTTTTTATGGTAAATTTATATAAAAAAACAAATCCTCTAGTATCTACATATGATATGTTAAATATGTAACACAATAATTTCCCGCCAATTTACTGTCCTGTTTCCTTTTAAAAATTCATTAAATCATCTAAAGTATTTTTTGTTGTGCTAATATTATTTTTTTTTTTTTGTGATATTAAGCTCTCATTATTTGTATTTTTTTAGTTGATTAAGATTTTTTACTTGATATATCACATAACACATACTCTAACTAAATTTAGTAATTTAACAAAGGCTTTTTCTCATCAGAACTTTTTTCTTTCTAACTTTGAAAAAAAAGGAAATCTTATTCCTTTTATTACCGGAATTCATTTTACATATATATATATACACACACATGCATTATATCAGATATACCGAAAATACTGTAATTTCTTCTGATCAGTTGGAATTATTATGTGAAAAATTTTCATTATCTTAGAGAGTGTAACGATTATACATATGATGTTTGCACAATTACATTCGGTATTATTGCATTCGGTATATTATATTCTACATTCGGTATCTTTCTACATTCATTATATCATTATTATGTATTCGGTTCAAATATGACTTTTATAATCATCGTATGATATTGTATGAATTATACGAATAATTACTACTTACTTTTTGATAGCTTACTAAGATTCGTCTGCCAAATAAATTTATTATTCGGCAGAAAATTATATTATAGTTGCTTAATAATAAATAAAATTTTTATTAGAAAGACCATCGTTTTAAATTACGTAAGTTATATACCGGATAAATCCGTTATCAGCCATGCAGATGCCTTATTAAAAAATTATAACTTAAATAATTTGAATAATTTTGGTCAAAAAGATTTAAGATCAACCTAAGAAGTTGAATTTCAATCTTAAATCCTGATTACTATTAATTATTTCATACGTAATAATTTAATTGAATGAACTGTCATTTTAGTTTGTTATATGAAACAATAAAATTTGGAAAGTTGATCTGTACGCATTAACAACAAAACAAAAAATCTCATCGAATGTTGTGAAACGAGCTACAGTATAAAAAATTATTGATCTGTGATGATTATAAGCACGTACGTACGTACGCACGTATTAGGTATGCCTTTAATGTTAAAATCATTTATCACATTACGCATAGATAATGATTATGTCATGTGTAATCGTAATTCCAAGTTATCTTAAAGGTCACACATCCTGATTTTATGAATATTTAACGTTATGTTTTTATTAAATTACGAAATGCATGCATCAATCACTTTTAAAACTTAATATATATAGACTGTATATATCTTTTTTAAAAATTTATTCTAATGAATTTGATTATTATTTCATTGTTTTTATACCAAATTAAGTAAAAAAAAAATTTGATTAATTGGATTTAAACTAATAATAGTCTTTTTTAACATTTGAGTCAACATTGAATTAAAATCAATTTTTTATTATCGTTACTAATTGTCAAAAAAATGGCATCAACTGACCGGATTAATTAATTATATACAGTATATATATTTCCATTTAAAGAAACAATACTGTTTATCCTTAACGTAAGGAATATTATTTGATCTATTTATAAAATATGGTTTTTACCTTTAACAGTTAACGTTATAACATCCGATAATCAATCAGAATTGTGATGATCATGACAATCAAAAAATCGGATTACACAGTAACGTAACTAAATGCTAATTAATTTAACTATATAACTAATTAAACTATTTTTAAACTATCTACGAAGCTTTATAATAACCTTTTTTTAAATCATACAACATTTATTGTTTGTTTTATTTCAACATTTTATTATAATAACATATTAACGGATTTTTTAAAAATTCTGTATACAACATACATACATTCATTCGTTATGACGGACTTGTCGGTCTGGAATAATTGACCCGTTATAGTAAATTTCTACTATTGCATTAAATAAAATAATAATAATGATCTTGAATTGTTCAGGAGTACTACTCCTCTATAATAATGGTTCCGATACAAAAAAGTTCGCTATGGAGAACCAATTTTATTATCATTTTTTGATATATTCTTTAAAATTTTTACTTTAAAGGAAAAAATCAAAAATTTTCATGCATAGTAACACTTTTGTACAAATGACATAATCTTTTTGCATAATTATTTAAGTTGTAACAGGTGATAAAAAAAAATTGTTATCATCTATATCGGTTAATTACTGTAGTTATAAAATATTTATTAAGTATTTCTTTATAAGCATTGCTTGTTGTAACTTCATTTCATTGGCTTTCCTTTATCTACTCTATCTATTAATAAGAGCATAAAGATAAGTCCAATTCATTTGTCATCGATCATTAGTAGGTACATTATATGAAAAAAAAAATTCATTTAATAATTTTATCATATAATCAAATGTATATCATTTATGATTATAAGTGAAGAAATATGTCGTGTCATAATTCAGTTATAAAAATTACGTCGGCCTAGTTTTTACCGTACAGCGCTGCATACAGAATTCCACCTAGAATACTGTAATATTCTACCAAATTAAAACCTTGTTATCATACTATATGATGTTTGTGTACCTACTTTTTTCCAATAAACGTGATCAATGCTATTCGAATTACTTCTGTACTTCCCTTTGGATTTTTTTTCATCACACGATATCTCCTGGTTACAAATCAAGTTAGCTGTGCTGTATGCGGTGTTGTACGGTAATATTACATTCAATAAAGATTAAGAGTCTGGGACCCAATCATAAATGTTTCCATAATTTTATGGGTTCAAGCACTACCATCGGTGTCCGGATCTTATAAAATCACCATTTGGAGAATTGTGTGCTCAAAAAGAATTACTTTATATGTGTTTAATAATAATCTACCTATTTATATATAAATATCCGTGGACACGAGAGGACAGTGTACCGTATTACAATAATAGAGTCTAATCAACTGCCAATCGGAGTTATTGAATTTTTAATCCTGCTTTTATCGGTAAGTTACAAATATGTAGTACATAGTCACATCAATACTGACGGGAATATAAACTCCTTCAATCCTATTTTTTATTCTCCGATTGGCGGGATGTTGGTAATCATAGAGTTTCATGTGATTGTATAATTTACACATGATTCAATTAACGAAACTATATTCTAAATACCGTAAGGCACTGACTAAAGTACCCCTCCTGCTATAATACCTCAATAGAAAAGACCCGGGTTCGATGGTTTATTGAAAAGTACCCGGGGTACTGTAGTCATTGCCGTACGTACGGTAATAATTCTATTAATGATGCTTTGTATTTACTCGTTTATACATGTCTACTTTGCAAAATTGACCTCTATTGTTATTATAATCATTTAAATATTTTAAAATCGTAATAATGGTTTAATGATTAGTTTCTAATACACTCTTAATCACTCTTAATCACTCTTAATATACCATGAAACATAAAAAATTAGTTATTTTGACGGTAGTTTTCGGTCAAAAATTTGTTATTCTTTAGATTCAGGTTGCATGAAGAATACATCACTCTCAACCAATCATATTCTCACGTTTGAAAATTATATGAAACATAGTAAAGCCAAGAAATGGCGAAAACTCGCATAGATTTACTTGAAGTTCATATGAAAGATAAGATTAACGCTTGTTGAAGAATTATTTTCATTCATGCACATAATAATTAGAGATTGTCCTTTAATATACAAGTATAGTGATTAGAAATAGCATGTTCGACTATATTCACATAAAACTACATATAGGAGTGATGAATTGTTTTATTCTTAGATTAAAGATTCATTAATGTAAAATAATACATTAATGAAAAAAAAAAAAAAGATTCATGTTGTATTAGTTTAATTTGAATATATAATTTCGAATCGGCCGAAGTAATTTTTTTTTTTCTTGTTCATTCAAAACCTGAAACGGTACTCCTAAAACCCAGAATTGAACCAAAATTAGCCCTATCAATCAATTTAAGAATGTTAAAATATGTACCTAATGAAATCTCATTTGCTTATTATTATTAATATTATGCTTTATGGCGAAATTAAAATGTTTTTATGCATGCATATAGTATCAGATATAATGAAGATTTTTTTAAAGATTTATAAATGCATATGAATGCATATCCTTTCGAACAAACATTACATTGATATACAAATACATTTTATTGCATTGTTTTTGTAGTACAGTCAGACTTCTTTAAATGGAATTCCTTAGGATGATATTAAGCATTATTTTGAGTTCATAACCAGGATTAAGGTCAAAAATTTTTAAATTACATATTTATAGATGGCAAACTACATAAAGCTTGTGGCTAAACCATTGTGATAAAATTCTGTGGCTGTATTAGTATAATAATCATATATCATTTAGATGCATATTTAGTCATACTATTTACCGTTACGTATTTGGATTTTGTAATCCTCATTTAAATCACTTCATTATTATCAAACAATTTGTTAATTATTTGTAAAAATGTGAAATATAATTTTATATCCTAATTAATGAATGAATAAATGATTTCATCTAAGTTTTTTATCAATATTTTAGCTTATTTTGGGTGTGAAACTGTTTGCTTTACATTGATAACGATGGGAAAATATGTTACACGATTAAACAAACTAGTCGTGACAATACAATCTTTATCATTAATTTAAGACGGTAAATCGTATTGTTAATAATAAAACTTATCTATAACAGTAAATTTCTAGTTCTCTGACTAAAATTTATAGCCTCTGTTGTAGGGATGTTAATGGAGTGCTCCAGGGTGGTGTGGAGCGTACTCTACCAGAGTAATACCCAAAACCACACCACACTAGAGTACACCACCTCAGAGCAAACTCTATAATTAAACACTGAAGTATTAATCTATTATAAGCCAAATATATAAGTCGGGGCATACTCTGAAGTATAACCCAAAGTATAATCTGGTATATAATCCAGAGTAAATTTATATATTTATAGTATAAGATTTTATATTTATATAATAGTTACTCCAGTGTATAAACCACTTTACAGTTGATATAATAGTGGCTCCAGAGTATAAACTATTTTACATTAATAGTATTACTCTAGAGTGATTTACTTCTTTTAGGTATATCTTAATAAGCCGGAGTGGAGTGATGCCTAAATCACGCTGGTATGGAGTGGCTTATACTCCTAAGTTACTCCGGAGTATTATACACCATTAACATCCCTACTCTGTTGTGTATTATGTTTCCGTTATATATGAAACAAAGCAATTTCTAAATTGAATTTTAATGAAAAAATTTTATATCTATATTAAGATATATAATAAAAACTATTTGATATAAAAAATTGTAAATATATAGTTAAAAATTCTCATATATTAATAAAATTAAATTTTGGTTTTTGTATATTTATATTTTGGACTAGTTAATACTAATTTACTGATAGTTAATATTGCAAATAATTATAAGATTATATAGAATAATTCTAAATAGTCAGTAATTATTAATTTTTACTATAATTTAATTTGTTAATTTTTATAAGCAATTAATTTAAAATTTATTTTAGACTATGTAAAAAAATTTTTTAGTTTATATAATCTAGTTGGGTTCAAAAAATTAAAAATTATAAAAAAATTTTATAGATATTTTTATAAAGATGATTTCTAGTATATAAAACATGGATATATTGATATTTCAACATTCTAATATAAAACCTACTTTGGGGTTCAACAAAATATTTTTTGTCAAATTTAGTATAAATTATAAACCTTTCTAACTCTAAAGTACCGTATTGTCACAAAATAATGGGCATGGGCGTTATTTAGAGTAATGGCCCGAATTAAGCTTAATTTAGGCCAAAATCGTAATTTCACCATGCGCGTTATTTCGCGACAATACAGTAAATTAGATTTAATTTTTGGTTTATGATTTATATGTTATACAGATTTGTAAATCAATTAATTAATATAGTATACAGTATTATTTTTTTTGGTTTCAAAGTGCCCATTTTTGAGACTAGGATTTTATTGGTTAATTTTGGAAGCTTTTTATAGATGAGAGTACAACTAGCCACATATGCACTTTGGGTATCTAATTTAAGTGATCTGCTCAAAGATTCCACACTATTAATATTCTGTGCCACTAACTAATTTCACTAATATTATTAGAGTATTGGTAATATATATACAGTCAGTTTCAACTTCTGAATCCATTTTCTGTACTCTTAGAACTCTATTTTCATACCTTAAGACTTGGTAGAATAGTATCTGTTTAACACAAGTAGTTATTTACACTTCAGTAGCTTGTACTATAGTATCAACTAATATTTGTAGTCAATAGTACTCTTGAACTACTACTATTATTTATTTTTGCTCTTGTAAGATTCACTCCAACTCTGGTACTTACCTTTATCTTCTCTCTAGTTTTTATACTAATATATTTTAAACTTCTAAACAAGTTAGCCCAGATAGATTAATTACTTAGCATTAGGTACTGTTCTGGTTTTTCTTCTATTAGTATCTATTTTTTTTAGCATAGGTTCTTTTTTATAGTACAACACCAATAACCAGGCTAATGAACCCCAACTCTTTAAGGATTTTATTGTCTAATTTTTGACTTTAGTTTCTAATATTCCAGTTTTGGTAGCACTATCAAAGAACTTTGCTATCTTTTTACTTAGAACTTGCCAAATAGATTTCTATTACTCTAATTTCTTAGATTTTCTGTATAATAATATACAACTTTACCTGAGAATCATGAAAATTTGTATAATTTTATTATTGTAATAAAATTATACAAATTTTTATGATTCTCTAAATTTAACTAATTGATTATAATTTTTTGCTCTAAGTAAACTTGTTTAGTACCAAAAAATATATTAGGCCATGCAAAGTTATTTAATTGGTTCTTGTAACCCCGCAGGGTCAAATTTTGAAAATTTTTATAAAAAAATTTTTATGTTTTAATAACTGGGTGAATTTTAAAAAAATCTTTAAAAAAATTTTAAAAATTATTTATATATAAAATTTAAAAAAAAAAAGATAGCCGGCCGGGTCTATTTAAAAAGTTTCATGTTCATAGAAATTTGTATAATTTTATTAATAAAATTATACAAATGTCTATGATTCTCTAAATTTTACTAATTGATTCTAACTTTGTAATTTAGATAAACATGTGCATATATTATGAACCTAAACATGTTTATAAACCTTGAACTGAACCTGAACTGAACTTTTTTTAAGTTCAGTATTGAACTTTTAGAGCAGGTTCAGGTTTAGGTTCAGGTTTATTGAACCTACACTTAAACTTTTATTGAACTAAACTGAACTTCGGAACCTAACATATTGTATACTTTTAGCTAATATAATTTTTTTATATTAATCTATTAAATTATAAAATATTATATTGTAATACTATATTATTCTAATATTTTATTATATAAACTAAGTTATAGTTATAGTTAGAATTAAAATTAAAATTAAAATATATAGTAAAATTATAAAAAATTATTTTTTGTTAATAATATAATAAATATTTTAGTAAAATTTTAATATATTAAAAAGAGTGTTAGTTCATGGCAACCTGTTACTATGGCAACCCTATAATCAACCAATAAAAATTGATTATATGAATCATATACTCAGTTGAGTACATAATTTATATGATTAATTTTTAAAAATAAAAGTAATAAATTCTAAGTTCAAAATAATATTAATACAATTTTAATTTATTATACCTCAAATCAATTATATCATAAAAAAAAATCTATATACAAAAAAAAAAATTAATATTGTGACAAATATTATAACTATATTATAAAAAAAAAACTAATGCCACAATGAACAACTATATATATAAAAAAACTATATTACTTCTAAAATGATAGTACTGTTAGCATCAAGTTTTTAAAAAGTATATTAGCTAATCCTCCTTCAGTTCCAAAATTATTATATCCAAGATTCAAAATCTTCAAGAATAATAGTCTAGAACGATGAAAGTTTGAGATCACTAACAAAACCAAAATAACAAATCTATAGCCCAGAATCTTCACAAACTATGTACCAAATGACCAAAGCTCAAAATCTCTATACCTTAGAATAATAGCACCAAATGATGAAAGCCCAAATCTCAGTACTGAAACAACGAAAGCCCAAAAACTATAGTACTAAATACAAAAGACCAGAATCTTTATATTCCTTAAATAATGGTACCAAATAGCAAAAGCCCAGAAGTTTGTACTAAATAATGAAACAGTATAGAAAATTATTGTTTTTAGAGTTCTTATAAAAACACTTATAAATTTGTAAACAGTAAAATTTTTTACTGTTTACTATTAAAAAATTTTTTAAGAACAGTAAAAATTAGCTATATAATTTTTAGGACGAATTTATTTGTAACCGTGGTTACAGTTCCGAGCCAATCAAATTGCTAGATTAGATATGATAAAAAAATTCAAAAAATTACAAATTGCAATAACTTCAAATTGTGTCTATAAACCAATATTTTTTTCTAGCTAAAAATGCTTCTTAATTGATGATCTGGATAAGATCGGCACTATTACCATATTGGGACAATAGTAAATTTTGGGGATAAGTACAATATAAATTTTTATTATATGCAGAAATCTGAAGTCGGTCCAATGAAAGGTATTTTTTTTATTAAATTAACAGTTCATATCAATTAATTAAAAGCTGTAGAACACAATGAGACGCATCTAATAGTGGTTATATCATTCAAATCGGCCTAGTGTACGCTGAGATATCGTTAAAAAACGATTGACCGACTATATAAAATTTCTAGTTTGTTTACACAAAATTTTATATAGTTGGCCAATCGTTTTTTGGCGATATCTCAGCGTACACTGGGTCGAATTGAATGCTCTAACTACCATTGAATGCGTCTTAGTGAGCTCTACAACTTTCAATTAATTGACATGAGCTGTTAACTTAATAAAAAAAATACTTTTCATTGGACCGACGTCAGATTTCAGCATATAGTAAAAAACATAGTAATTTCCCCCAAATTCTAATATAAAAACAGTGCCGATCTTATCCGGATTAGCAATTAAGGTGTTTTATTATATAATAAACCTTCTTCTAACTCTAAATCTAACTCTAACCCTAATCTGGTTACTGCTACTGCTAGTGACAAGCACATTTTTTTTATAATTTTATGACAAAACAAAAAATTAATAAAAATTCTTATTTAATTTTGATAAAAGGGATTTCAATTTGCTATAATAGCAACAATAACAACTACTTATATTAGAGTTTTTTTTTTTTTTAAATGAGAACACTAACCAATTGATTAAGAATACTTGTAACTAATATACTATTTTTATAAGAACAGTGTTTGAGTCTGAAATTTTCAATACTATAATAAAAGTGCAGAACTATTATGATTTTTATTAATTTTTTAGTAAAAAAAATTTACAAAAAAGAAAGTAAGTATTAACAGCAAATTTATAATAGTGTAATCTTATGTAAAATCTTATGAACCATAATATAAACAAAATATTATGTAAGGGACAAGCCATTATTACATAGTTTTTACTATAGATACATGGTCAGAGGTAGTGATTATGTCTATATATTATATTAATCAATTAGTATTAGATAAAATGATTACACTATACATGGCTACTAAGTAAAAAATATTATATAATAAATGGTATATTCCTAATATATTTTGAAATATTTCGAAATAGTATAAGTTTATGCTCACTAGTGGTGAATTTCACCAATCCAATTAGAATTAAAGATTAGGTGTAACATGCAAACCAATTTTGTATAACAAAAATAAGAATTTTTTAAAAAATCGCTTCTAACTAAAAATTTTGTCTATGAATCTACTTTTTTTATACAAAAAAAAATTCCTCGCTAAATTTTACTATATATAAACCTTTATTCTAATCTCTAACCTTTACTCTTACTCTAATATTAAAAAGATTTAATTTTTATTTAATACAAACTGTTTGTTTTGTTTATTTTGTTATACATTGTAGATTACTGGTGAATTTTACTACTGGTGAATACTAAATTAATTCTTCGAAATATCAAATTTTCAAAATATTTCGAAAGTAATTTCAAAATATTTCGAAAAATGTTATGAAATATTTTGAACCTTTTCAAAATATTTTAGGACTAGGAAACCAAGCTGGATCAGTAGATCTATAACCTAAATTGTGCATTAGACTGATTTTTCAAAATAGTTCAAAATAGTTTAATGATGTTCAAATTCTGTACTACAAGATCAGATTAGATCTTTTGTTTTATAATTAGATCTTCTATTTTGTTTTTTTTCACTTTTTTGGTTTCATTTCATTTTTTATTTTCAGTTTGCTTTTTATTTTTGTTTCGTTTTTTTCATTTTTTTTTATTTATTTATTTTTTAATTTTTATTTTATTTTATTTTTATTTCAGCACTTTACAAGAACACCTTTGCAAGAAAACAAACAACTTTTCGAAACCTTGCACATGCCAACTCAGACTTCTGATACTTTCAAGAATACACAACTGATTTCTCTAGCGATTTCTAAATTTCTAGAAGTGCTTCTTTAGAGAAATAGGTACAAGTTTTTGCAAGTTTTTTGCAAGTTCTTGCAAGGTTCTGCTTTATTTATTTTGTTTTTTGTTTTTGTTTTTTTTGTTTTATTTTTAAATTTTTTTTTTATTAATTTATTTTATTTCAGCACTTTGTGAAAACAGAACCCTTACTTCCTGACACTTTACAAGAAAACCAACCCAGACTTTTTCAGCACTTCACAACTTTTTTGGCATTTTGCAAGAACATTACCCTAGCTTTCGCAATTTCAGAATTTGCAAGAATGCAAACACTTACTTCAAAAAAATGAAAATTCAGGGTTTTATTTATTTTTTTTATTAGTTTGCTTACACTTTTTGTTTTTTTGGTTTTTTTTTATTATTTTTTAAATTTTTATTTTATTTTATTTATTTCTGACTTCTTCGACACTTTGCGACTTTCTTTGACAATTTGCAAGAACACAAGCACTTCTGAGAAATGTTTTTTATTTTTTTACTTTGAAATATTTAGAAAAAGAGAGCAAAATGAAGGTTATAGCCAAAACAAAAAGTAGTCAAAGCAAAGACGATAAAAAACAAAGAAGTAAAGATAATAGCTAACTATAAAGTGAGTGAAAATAAGTATGTAGGACTAGTTTTTTGTATATAGTAATAGAATTAAATACGACAAAATGCAAAAGTAGTTTAAAATATTTGTAATAATATAAAAATAATACTATATAATAATATAATATATAATAAAGTATGTAATATTAATTAAAAATGTATATTTAATAAATGTAAAATATACTCTATAATAATAATATAAAGAAAACTCTTTTTGATGATCCCTCGTACCAAATTTTTCAAGAATATTGACCTATGAAAACTCTATAGTTAACATATCTATACACAACAAAACTTCACCAAGCTGCTATTGGGTACAAAGTCCATTCACTAGATGTTCTGCACCTGAAATAGAGATGAAAAAAATATGCAGACTTTTAAGCAAGGCACCTTGGTGGGCTTTGGTACTATTGAGCAAAGATGTAGTAGAGAAACTCTAGAGCTTTGTCAAGTACTATGGATATGAAAATAGAAATAGAGGCTTGGTTAGATATGTTATTATTACAGTGAAACTCTTTCAAACTCTTTTAAGCTTGGTACTTTCTCTGGCGCCCTTTTGGTCTTTACAAAATTTCAAAAAGTAGGTATTTTGGTTTACTTCCTTTAAAAGATCAGCAGTATTTACTTCTTCTAAATTGGAATCAATATCATGAGTAAGGTCCGTTTCTGCGTATATTGATAAGCAACAAGGACGTATCAGAGATTGGGAGAGATAACATAATAAAATTTCTTTCTAGAACATCCTTTTAGACGTATAGATTTTTCTTTTTTTTTCTTTCTTATGATGTATATATAGTATATGGTATAAGGCGTTTTCTTGTACAATACTATATAATTTTTATAGTCTTGCACAGGCATTATTAGTGCTATCATGTATTTCTTTTTTTTTG
>QKWP01001530.1:35414-72682 GCA_003550325.1 Gigaspora rosea
TTTTCATTTTTATTTTTCTTGTTGAACTTGGTTTGTCACTTAGGTAGTAGTTGGTACTCTCTCATTTTATTTTCCTCTTTATATATTTCTCTTTACTTGTAGTTTTTTTGTAGTAGGTTTTTCTACTAGAAAGGTTAGAAGAGAAAAGTTTAAAAAGAAGACAATCTTGATATGGTTAGCATGTACTAGGAGGAAACATATTCTCAGTAAGTTAAGAATCTGAATTGTGGCAAAATTTTGCTAGGCGAGTCACACTTGGATGTGTACATGTTCAACGACATTTCACAATTTAGGTCGATTTTGAATTGACCTAAGTCATTTTTAAATTTTCACTGATTTAGAAATAAACTGGGTCAATTCTTAATATAATACAAAGCTTAAGGATCTCTTCCATTTGCTGCTAGGGTGTGATCAATCATTGTGCGACAAATAAGTTCCTACTGAATATATTAATATAAATATATTAGTTAGTGCTTATTTGTCACATCCAATGATTGGTCACACCCTAGCGGCAAATGGTCAAAAAATTAATAAGAATTAGATCTTAGAATTATTAATTTATTATATTACAAATGTATAAAACATTAGAACCTAGAATTATTAATTTATTATATAAATGTATTACGTATGTATGTTATTTAATTAATGCAAAAGAAAAACAAATCCTTATTTTTCATTATTAATTTATTATACAACAAATGTATTACGTATGTCATTTAATTAATGCAAAAAAGAAAAAAAATAAAGTCTTTGAACGTATAATTTTAAATCAATCCTTCTATATTTCATTATTAATAATTTTTAAAAATGGAATGATACAACTTTCTGGCACATGAAACCTTCGATCGAATATTAGAAACTTTTATTCGTCAAAGGAAAAACAAACATAGTTTAATGGATCGAAATAAATATAATCAATGTTTAAATTTATTTAAAAATCCATCCGATTTACAAAACCCAAATTTTAAATATTGGGTGACTCATAATTTTGAAATTTATTATGTTGGTATGACTGAAGAACCTCATATAATTAAGCAAACCAAAAATAATCTAGGAACGCAAGTTTGCTATATTGAAAATTTTTATGAAGTAATTTGTGCCGCACACCAAGCAACGGAACATGCTGGTCAAGACAAAATCTGGCGAAAGGTTTTTATTTTTATTTTATTTCTCTTTTTATTTTTTTATTTTTTTTAATTTATTATACTTAATTTTTAATGACATTACAAGATTCGTATGCGGTATTGTTTTATTCCGCAAAAGATAGTTGACGATGCCATCTGTGAATGCAAAGTTTGCATTACAAGACGAGCCTTTGTAAAAATTCCACCCATTCGACCAATAATTTTCGAAGGATTTTTGCATCATGTTCAGGTAAAAGTAGTCATACCGGTATATGATCCTTTTTTTTTTTTTTTAATAAAAAAACTTATTTATAGATAGATACTATTGATATGATATCAACATCCGATAGAATGTATAAATACATTTTTCATATCAGGGATCACTTCTTAAGGCTTTTGTATGCAGAACCCTCACCGTCCAAGACAGCAGAAGAAGTTGCAGCATGCTTACTCAATTTCTGTATAATGTGTGGTCCTCCGATTGTATTACATTCTGATAATGGTGGCGAGTTTGTTGGAAGGGTTATTAAAGAGACATTAAGTCCCTGGCCGACTATTAAATTTGTCAATGGTAGACCAAGAAACCCATGTTGTCAAGGAATAGTGGAAAAAGGGAATGGCATTCTCCAATCCAAATTAGGATTCTGGATGGAAGAGACAGGCCGATCCGACTGGAGTATAGGATTAAAATTTGTTATTTGTATTTTTTTTTTTTTTGTTTTTTNTTTTTCATTTTTCATATTTTTTTCTTTTTAATTTTTTATTTAACTTAATTATTTGTTTATATAATTTTTTTTTATCACTTATTGTAATTTTAATAATAGTTTTTTTAATTTATTATATAATTTTTTTTATTGTAATTTTAATAATTTTAATTTTTTTTAATTTATTATATAATTTTTTTTATCGTAATTTTAATAATTTTAATTTTTTTAATTTATTATTAATTTTATTATTTTTTATATGAAGTTTTTTATCGTAATTTTAATAATTTTAATTTTATTTTAATTTATTATTAATTTTTTTTATTTATTTTATTTATTTTTTTATTTTTATTTATTTTATTTATTTATTTATTTTATTATTTTTTTAATTTTTTTTTACTTATTTATCGTTATTTTGATTTTTTCTATTTATTTATCGTTATTTATATTGTTGTTTTTTATTTTATTTTTATTTTATTTTGTTTTTTTTATTAATTTAATTAAAATTAATTATTTTAATCGTTTAGGGACCATGAACACTCAATATTGTCCTGCGCATAAATCAATTCCTTACAAAGTAGTATTCGGTCAACTTTCTCATTGCAATACCAATTTAATTGATATATACGAAAGCGAAGAGTTATTGAATAATCGCGTCCTAATATCTGAATATTCCCAATCGACTATTATTACTGATATTAGTTGTGAAACCTTTGAATCAGAATTCCACAGCGATATAGAACAAGATCAAGAAAATTATAGTGATGTAGATATAGATAAAATACCAATCGATGATGCAGGCGAAATACAAGATAATTACGATATAGATGATGATAGTGAAGGTTCTAAAAACGTACTAGCCCCAGAACTTACTGAAATCATCGTTTCAGATAATAATTTCAAAATTGGAGAGTGTTTTAAGAATACACTAGCACCGGAAATTATTGAAATTATCAATTCGAATGATGATCAACGGTACACTTCACAAGAAAAAGAGAAGTGGCGAGCTCAATCTGATGAAACTAAGGTCATTTAAATCATTTGTTTAAAAAAAGAAAAACAAATAAATAAATTAATTAAAAAAATATTAATAGGCAAATTTTTTTTTTTTTTGTAGACAAACTTGACTCGTCCATCTTTCGAAAAGCATGAAACGGTTCAACAATCAGCAATCTTAAATATAAAGAGAAACTGAGAGCTTATACGAAGTAGAATGGAAGACAAATATAGAGTTAAACGTAATAGAACATTCGAGCCCGGTGAATTCATAAAAATTTATATACCTAATATTGACAAGAATAAAATGAGTTAAAGATCCTTATCTTGCAAATTACTTCAAAAAAAGCTTAATATCAACTCATATCAAGTTGCTTGTCAGTATGGGATACTTGAAAATTGGTATCCAGCAAGCGAACTTGAGCCACTTGGAACCTCCGATTATCCTTCTCTTAATGTAGTTCCTCTGAACAAAACTATTTCGTTGAGACAAGCAAGCTTCAGACAAACCAATAAACTATTAAATCAATCTTCAAGCCAAAATAATAATGACGCTGATATCTTTATTAAGTAAGTAATAACTTATTATATAACATATCAATATTACAATGAGCTAATAATTATCTAGCAATAATCAGCCACCTCAAGATGATCGTTCAAAAAATGGTTGTCGCTGCCAAAAAACCAACTGCTCTTCTAAAGCTTGTTTCTGCTGAAAGAGTAACTTGCTATGTACACAACGATGTGAGTGTGTTCTACGTGGTAAATGTAAGAATTACTTTTTAAATTTATATAATGATATTTTTTTAGCTATGCGAATTTTTTATATGCTTTTATTTTCCTTTTTTTTTAATAGATTATATTTTTTAATTTAAATTTATGATGCATTTCGTTTTTTTAAATAGCTATAATTTATGCAAATTTCTTTTTTTTTTAATTTTATATGTAAAATTTATATGAATGCGAAAAAAATGTTTACAGCATAATTAATATTTTATTATTTGTTGTATAATTTTTATCGCTAGTCATATAATTTCATGTTTTCACCGATTGAAAAATAATGTACGTTATTTTAAAATTAAAGAATGACTTAGGTCAATTTGGAATCGAACTAAATTGTGAAATGACGCAGAACATACACACAAATGCAGTTGTATAATAAAGTCTACAGACACAGAAGGCGGGATTGCTGAATTAAAAAAAATAATAACAAATAAAAAAATATAAAATTTTATATTAAATTTCAAAATCTTGCAAAAAAATTTGTAAAATAGCATGATTATGTAAATATGTATATTGTTTATTTATTTTTTAAAAAATTTTAAAAATTTGCGAAAATTGCCAAATATTGCGAAACAATGCAAAAATATCAAAATATTACCTCTTGCGCGTATAATTTATTGATTTGTATGAGTATGCAACCCCTATAGAGTGGGTAATTTGCATTTTTTTTTATTTGGTCTATTTCGTATAATATTATCGTAATTAGTAACTTGAACCAGGTAACAAAATTGTCAATTGGCTAACCGACCTGACATTAGTGTTCCGCAAAAGATCCGGGTCAGGTCCAGGTCCGGTCTGGTCCATAT
Source organism: Gigaspora rosea (assembly GCA_003550325.1). Taxonomy (NCBI): domain Eukaryota; kingdom Fungi; phylum Glomeromycota; class Glomeromycetes; order Diversisporales; family Gigasporaceae; genus Gigaspora; species Gigaspora rosea. Next base: position 39,828 of record QKWP01001530.1, read on the forward strand.
ACCGGACCGAATCCAGATCTTTATTAAGATCCGCCTGGTCCGGTCTGAAACATAAGCTAGCTCTTCTGTTTGGTCAAAATGTTCATAATGTAGGTAAAAAAAGGTGACATAAAAAACGAGCAGAGTCATCAGAGAGATATGGATGGTAATATTTTCTTTCTAGAGAGGTTTTTTTTTAGAAACAGACCAGATCCGGATCCATAACTTGGATTCCGGACCGGATCCGGATCTTTAAAAATACCCACCCGGTCCGGTTCATGCGGAACACTATCTGACATAACTAAGTATCATCGGTTAACTAAGATTATTTCAGTTGGCTAGGCATATCAGCGGATCGGCATAGTTGGGTAAATCGACCAATCATGATCGAGGATTATCAAAAAAATTTTGCTCAAAAATTTATTATTGAGCGAATTTTCACAAAAACGGCCTTTTTAACCAGCTTTGTATTTATGATTAAGTACGTAGAACATTATGAAATTTATGTATTTAATTATAAGCCAAAAGTAGATTAAAAAGGCTATTTTTTTGAAAATTAGCATCCGAATTTACCCTTGATAGTTACCAACCCATCTTACAATGCCCAACCCATTCTAAAACACCCAAGTATTTCAACAAACGGTAAAAGTACTTCTTTCTATAGCTTAGCATAGCTTTTTTATTGGATTTTTTTGGTTTTTTAACTTGTCTAGACGTCGAAGAAGCCCTTTTGTTAGTTGTAACAAGTGCTTCATTTGTTAGTTTTTCAACGTCACTTAGGAGCAAATTTTCGTATAACAGTTTATTGAAAAAAGGCCCAATTATGCCGATCCACTAATATGGTTAACCGAGTTATCTGAGTTAATTGGCTCAACTGAGTATTAATTTAAGCTGAAAAAAATTCATTAATCAGTTAACCAATTGATGTTAACCGATTGCAACTGATTATGATTATTTCACGTTTTACTTTTGGAAATTATTTCAAATTTTTGTTTTTGTTCATTCATTTTCTTTTTAGAACTTTTTAGAATTTTTGTTCATTCCTGATATTATTTACATTTTGTTAACCAATTATAGATTCTCAGTTGTACAGGTCAACTGATTACAGTTGGACCTCCATAAATGCAACCTCTATAAATGCAATACCTCGCTAAATGCACGTTTTTTCTATTCCATAAGATGTTATTAGTACTAAATACACGTTCAATATTCTATAAATGCATGTTCTCTTGAATAACATTTTATATTACACTAATCTCCCTAAATGCACATAGCCAATTAAATTTTAGTATTTAAAATAGATTATACAGTTTTGGTAGAAGTTACACAAACTTGATGATCATATTTTTAAAGCTGCGATTTAATTGGCTCACTCTAAATGCAAACCTCTCTAAATGCATATTGTAGGCTTGGCCCTTTATAGAGGGTTGACTTTATTGATTCTTAGCTAGTTGTACAGGTCAACTGATTAAGCATTTGCTCAACTGGTTACCCAAAATTTATTTAGTTTGAGTCGGTTAACCGATTATAGCCCAACTGGTTCAAAGTACTAACCGTAATATAACATAATATATTATATAATATACTGTATCGATTGTAAGATTTTTGTAATATTACAGGCTATAATATCTTATGTAAGATTATGTATATATAATTTGCTAATGATTGTGCAAAAAAGAAAAAAAAAGCAAACAACAAAAAAATTCTATATTTCAAAGGATCCTGGTTCTAATTTTTACTATTGGACCTTCCAAAAATCAAACCTACAGAAAGTAATATTATTAGTTTAAAGAAAGAAAAAACAAGAAAAAAAAAAGAAACCACTTATCTTACAAAATTCCAGTTTTAATTGCCAAATCAAACATGACTTTATAAAAGTTTTAGGGCTCTAATCTAAGGCTTTAATAATGGTTTAATGATAACTCGACTCCAATAATGGCCCTAGTAAGGGCGGTAACAAATATTACGTAATATTTTAGGGGAAGGAGATCTTTGTTAAATATAAAAGTTTATAATAGCCAATCAAATTGCTCTTATGTAGAGAAGAGGTAAAGGTATAGTAAAATAATATTATATAATATATGTTACTACTCTAATAGCTCTAGTAATGATTTCAATCATAAAACTCTTAAAGTAAAGAAAAAAAGCTTTTAATCAAAAATATAAAAAAAAACAATAAAAAAAACAATAATTATCAAAAGGATAATTATTGTTTATATATGATTGCTGATTTTAAAAATGAGTAGCTAATCATAAGGGGCACTATACTAGCAATATAGCAATGGGTTGCTATGTAAAATTTTTCTATTAATAAAAATTTTAATAAGTGTTCTAATATAAATATTATATAATATAATATTATTCCTAAACTGTTTTTAATCAAATTTGCTTAAAAAATTAAAAAGTATTTTAATTTTTAAAAATTCTTTATATAGTGCACTATGTACTCAGTGCACTTCTTTAATATCTTAACATTTTACTAGGCAACCCCTATTGTGTTACTAAGCAAAAATGCTTTTTTGCAATTTTATTCTAAATCTAACTCAAAATTTAACTCTAACTCTAATTCTAATTTTAATTTTATTTTAACTTCTATTATACTATTAGAGCTACTAGAAATACTAATTTCATAAAAGTGCACTGAGTGCACTAGTGTACTGTTTAAATTTTTTCTAATTTTTAAATAAAACAAAATGTATTAAAATATAGAGTATACTTTCTTTTTAAAATACTTTTTTTAAACCATATTTTATAAGCTTTCTTAAGAAAATTTTTTAAAATTACTATATTAAAAAACTTTTAAACAATAAAACTTTAAAGTAACTACATATAAATTATTCAATAAAAATATAAGCAAGGGCCTCATCTTAAAAAAAAAAACTTTTAAGTTTTTATTTAAAAATTTTCACTATAAAAGTTTTCTTTAGCGACTACTAGTAACTTTTTTAAGATTTTTTTTAAAAAAATAAAAGTAGCATATTTTTGAAAGTAATTTATTTTTAAAAATTTATAGTTATATGTATATACTAGAAATCAAGAACTAATATAATTTCAAAACTTTAGAAAATCTGTTTTATACAAATAAATAAAAAAATAATTTTATTGTTATATATTTTAATAATAAAATAATAAAACTCTAGTATTACCAATCTAAAAGAATTTTGCTTATTAGTATTTATTAAAGTTTGGTATTTTTGTTTTAATTTTATGCTATATCTGATCTTAAAATTTAATTTGACCAAATAGCAAAATTGTTAGATTGATAAGGGCCGTGTCATTAATCATTTGATTATTTTTTATCAGAGACCTACTCCCTTCCTCTTCCTTAAGACCTGATCCGGATAAGATCAGCAGAATTTTTATATTAAAAATTGGGGCAAAATTCCTATGATATTAACTATATGCGGAAATCTGAACTTCCCTAAATGAAAAGTAATTTTTTTATTAAGTTAACGACACATGTCGATTAATTGAAAGTTGTAGAGCTCGTCAAGACGCATCTAACGGTGGTTAGATCACCCAAATCAGCCCGGTGGATGGCGAGATATCATTGAAAAACGATTGGCCGACTATATAAAATCTCTATGTAAACAAATATTGTTTACATAGAGATTTTATATAGTCGGCCAATCGTTTTTCAATGATATCTCGCCATCCACCGGGCTGATTTGGGTGATCTAACCACCGTTAGATGCGTCTTGACGAGCTCTACAACTTTCAATTAATCGACATGTGTCGTTAACTTAATAAAAAAATACTTTTCATTTAGGGAAGCTCAGATTTCTGCATATAATAAAAATTTATATTGTACTTATCCCCAAAATTTACTATTGTCCCAATATAGTAATTCTGCCGATCATACACGGATTAGGTCTTAATGTATTTTTATATATACCGTAATTTCAACTTTTTTTACCCGATTTTTGTCACTCTCCTAACACTAGAGAAATTGTTTAGATAACTATATTATATAAGTAAACAGAAGAAAATTCAAATTTACTTTTTTGATGTTTTCAAATATCATCATTAAAAACATAACTTTTGAATTACTATATATAGAAATTAAAAGTTTGTCACTTTATTTAAACAATAAGATTTTTAATTTAAAATAATAATTTAGTAATAGAGGGAAGTTAAAAAAACAACAAATTTTTTTTACTGTAAATAAAAGTTTTTTTAACTTTAAGCTTAAATATTTTGTAAACTATTTTTATTAAATTTAAAAAATTCTTTTTATTTTAATTTTAAATAATTTTTAAAAATAAATAAAAAAATTCTATTAAAATTTGATTAAATAGCTATCAAGATATTTTAATTTAAAAATTAAAAAAATTTACTAAAATGATTTGTTTCTTTTTTATTAACTTTCTTTTATATATACTTATAATTAAAAATTTTTAATAAACTAATATTTATTTAAAATATTTAATTATATATTGTTGCAAATGATGCTAAAATCAAATAATATTAAAATTCATATAATCATATGATAATCTTTTGCATAAATACTAAGAATACTAGCATTACTACTATTTGGTGTTAGGGTGCTGCCAGAAATCAGCTGATTCAATTTTGGCCAAAATTTTGACCCTCCTATTTTAGTCAGGTCTTCATATTAAATTTCTAGTTTTTCAGACCCCTCTCTCTAGAAAATTAGCTAATTTCTGTTCTTCTCCTTAGAGTTAGGATTTTTTATTGATTTTACATATAGCATATTTAAATTCTACTAAAGTAATTAAAATCTGGTTATATTCAAACCCTAACCCTAAGACCAATAGTAAACTTCTTTAAGTTAGTAATGCTAAGAGTGCTGCCAGAAATCAGCTAATTCAATTTTGGCCAAAATTTTGACTCCCTTTATTTTAGTCAGGTCTTTATATTTATTTTCACTTTTTCAGACCCCCTTCTCTAAAAAACAGCTAATTTCTGGCCCTCCCCTAGGGTTCTATAATACACCTCAGATTTGTTTATATAAAAGATCATTATGTGATTACTAGATTTTAATTTCATAATATTTATTAAAATTTAATAAATTTATAAGTTTAAAAGTATAAAATAAATTATTAATTAATTTTATATTGGTTTTATTATAAAATACAATAAGATTTGTATTTTAATTATTTGATTTTATTAGTAAAGTTCTACTTTACAAAAAAACTATATTATTTAAAAAAATTTATAATTTAATTTTTAACTTAATATTTATATTTAGCTCTGCAGAAATTTTTAAAAAGTGTTTACAATAATATAGTAGCCCAATGTGTTTTATTAAATTATACAAAAATAAAAATAATTTGTTATAAAATATAATAAATTTAAAAGAATATTTTTATAGTACTGAGCTCTATAGCCTAAAATTTAAAATTAGATAAAATATAAAAATTAGCTTTGTATAACAATAACAAAGAATTTTTTAAAAAACTATAATATAAATTAAAATTTTGACTATAAAGCTGACTTTTAGGCTTTAATAAAAAAGTTTTCTCTAAATTTTACTACAGTATAAATTTTTTTTTAAATTCTATTTCTTATTTTACTTTAATAATATTAAAAAAAATTAAATTATTGCTTGTATTAACTTATATATTATAGATTTTTTAACTCAAATTTATATAATATTTAGAAATTTTTAATTTTTTATATGCTGTAAACTTTTTGGTATATATTTAGAAAAATCTTACTATATAATTTATATTTAATTTGTTTAAATTTAAAGAGCGCCACACGCGCCTCAGATGCAATTCGCATCCTGAGATAGTCTAAAAAAAAAAAATTTGGTTAAATTTAAAATAATATATTTATATTGCTTTGTAATAAGCAAATTTTTATTATTTATTTTAAAAACTATTAAACCAATTTTGAAGTCTATTATTAAAACAAAAACCCATTGTCTTTAAAGTTTAATTAAATTTTGATTTAAAAATTATTTTAGCTAACTTTGTTTATTTGCTTTATAAGTTTAACAAATAATTTAAATATACCGACAAATATGTACTTTTATATTTTATAATCTTAATATAACTTATGGCACGTTTTGATTGACGATACCGTAAATACAGTACCAAGGATGTGAGCTGATTCAGGACCTGTTTATTTGTCCCGCCCTTGATGGTCCTGGGCCGTTCCCGGTCCATTGTTTTTTTAATGGGCGAGTCATTTTATTAGAAAATAATGGCCCGGGCCAGTCCAGGACCTTCACTGAATGTGACAAATAAGCAGGTCCTGGAACAGTTCACATCCCTACAAAAAAACTAATTCTAACAGGTTAAATCCCATGACTCAGGGCGTTCTCAAGTTCCCCAATGAAGTCAATGATTAGCCTGTCATATCAAACTGGCCAATCAGATTATTTATTTAATTCATTGAAGAGTACGCCGCAACCTATGATGTTCAGGTTTTACCTATTTTGTCATGTTACGCAGATCTTTCCTCTCGGAGTTGATATTCCAGGCGCCTAACACTAAAGATGCACTTAACTGAAACTAAATCCCTGATTTTGGCTTTCTTTACCTGAAGTAGAAACTTTAAATACAATTGAGTATGGCATGTGATCGATATTAGCTACGTTTTAGCCATGCTCGTCTCGTAATCTACTAACCGTTTCTGCAATATCAACAATATCAACTGATTTATTATCACGTGATCGTTACAAATTGTTTTCAAATTATTTATCATTATATATCGATATATTTTGTTAATTTAGTTAATTAAGTAATTTTCTATTTCTATTATAGTAACTTAACTTATATACTTAAGTATAAGTGGCGCCAAGGGAAAATGGGGCATTGGTTATCATTGATTATTTATTTAATAAATAATACAGTAATAAATTAATAAATGATTTGTTAAACCAATGTTCCATTTTTCCTTGGCGTCACCCATATGATATTTGAAATTATTTCAAGGGATACTACGGTATATTATATATTTATTTTGCATAATCCAGCTTCAAATTTGATTAGTTTGTTTTACATTGTTTATAGGCTCATTAATTATTATTGTTAATAAACTAATTAAATCCTTTAATATTTTATCAAATCATGCGTACTAGGATATTTATGTGATATTTGATGCTTTGGTCAAGTATATATGATTTACCTAAATATTTAAAGCAAAAAAAAAAACTTGATATTTTCAAAATTGAATAATTAGTACATAATATAAAAATTGAAATCTCTAATTGAATTTACAATGCTTTTAAGTTATACTTTTTTGACACTAAAAAAAAAACTACGTATCAAAAATATGATTTAAAAACAAAGCTTAGTATAGTTAAGCTTTTCTAACACAACTTAAAGAACCAAGCTTTAATAGCCTGATTTAGAAAACAATAATAAAAATTGCATTTATGGGTTTGATATATTTGGATCAGAATCAAAAGTTGCATTTAGAAAGGTTTGACTGTATTTAGCATCAATCAATCACAATAATAGCTTTTATAATAAGTTTAATTATTACTATACAGTATATACAGTGTTATTACTGTATTAGAACATACACAGTGTGTTTAAAGACCTGTCTTAGAAGATTTATAATCTACTTTAAAATATATATCTAGCAAAAGATTTGTTATTGTTAAACATATTATTATAAATGAATATACTATTGTTAACAAAAAATATCTAGAGCAATTTTTTCAAGAAGCATTCATATATAAAATGCAATATTACGTAATTATGCATAATTCAATAATGACAAGATGTGACTCAGACTTTCAATCCTATTGGGAATGGTTTTATTAGTCTTTATAAAAATTCCAAAATTGGTATCTTTTAACTATTTTTGACATTTCAAAGTCAGAACTATACGCGTAGGTTGAATTTTATGATTAAAATCGATTAAACAGGATTTGAACACAATCACGGTACAAATTTGTTATGTTACAGGAATTTTCGAATGAATACACTAAAGGTGCCAAGAGATTTGTTTATATCATAAGGTGATACGACCATTGAAGTTCGCTGCAAATGCGATACGCAAAATTGAAAAAAAGTTATTTCGATTCTATTGGTAGCGAATATGTTCCAACATGAAATGAAAGGATTTATCTTATACGTATTGATTACTTCTTTGTTGACTCGACGAAGAAATGCATTAACGTACGCCAAATAAGAATATTTAAAGACGTATTTTTAATTAATTGTTACCCTTAAAATATTTGGTATGCTATAAATAGAAATAGGTCAACATTTGTGAAGGCAAGTCTTCAAAGTCGTGTATACAAAATTTATCACACGGAATTTTTGCAAACCGATATTACATTTTCAGTGGCTTGGAACATAAAATTGAGAGATCACCGTTTCAAGTGTGATCATTGTGTATAGAAATTATTAATATTTTCAACGAAAACAACGAATTGTAATTTTTCTTTTTTTTAATATTTCAATTTGGTTGGCCATTCTTCGTAATACTATATTTTTTCGTAATATTATATTTATTGAATTACTATGCTTTTGTGGGTTGACAGAGATAACCTTAAGTTTATCTCACCTAACGAAATTCTACATCACGTGTTCATACTCACAACTTAAAAATAGGATAGCATATAAAGGATATCAATTGGTTTCTATCAAGAATATTCATCTCTTTTTTGTAGATAAATTTCCTTACTTGGTAACTAAGCAATTAAGGGACCACTTATTAACAACTAACAGGTCATTTTTTTTAAGCGCAGTAATGTCACAATAAAATATTTGATCATATACGTATAAGGAAAATATATCACATTGGAATGATTAAAAAAAAAACACAAAAGCACGTATAGAAGTTAGTAACTGGTAATAGTTAGTGAATAGTTTAAAAATTTTTTTGTAATTAAACAGTTATAACTTTAAAGATTCTCTTATACCTTTTTGACATTTATAAGGTTTTGTATTGGTTTCAAGATCTAAATGAGAATAATACTTCTAGCTCAAAAAAAAAAAAAAACGCGTTAGAATTACAAAAGAGAAATAAACAAGAATATGCAACTTTTAAAAATAAAAAACAGATAAACCAGATAAACCAAGTTTTGTGATTTATTATTTGTTGAAAACAAGTGAACAAACACGTGAAATATTTCAATTGGCACAAACAATTCCGAAACGTATGCATTAAAAAAGGAAGGATATTATGGTAGATCTGTATTATTAATAATATATTAGTATTATAAACTCCGCCCATTTGTCCGCAAATCCGCTCAGCGCCCGCACCTTCCGCGTACAAGCGGAAATTTTTTTCCGCTTCCCGAAACTGGTTACACAAAGTTCTATGAGAATTTTCCATACAGCCAATACAAATACTTTAAATGTTAACCGGTTAACGACAACGAATGAAAACGATAAGAAAAAATTAGTTGCATATTATATATATATATTTATATATTTTACTTTTTTTTTACATATTATACAAAGCAAGGATAAGCAATAATTCATATGGAATTGAATGCTTTTATTGTAAAAGTCATTGAAAGAACAAAGGATAAACCTAAAAAACATATCAATTCAATTATTATTATTTTATCTTTTTGATTTTTTTTTTTTTTTTTTTTTTTTTTTGATATGATTCATGACTTTATCATATTTTTAATCATTAAAAATTTTTATTGATATAACGATAAGCAAACATTTTAACATATCTTCAAAAAATGGCGCGAAACTTTCATATGAATCATATGAATTCCAATTTGCTATTCTATTGTGAAAGTATTCTCATTATCAAGGATGAGACATTAAATGAATTTAAGGTTTAAAACATGTATCAACTTCTCTATCTAAAAAAAATAATAATTTACTGTACAAGAAGATGAGAAGAAAATTGGTTTAATTTTATAATTTTGCGGAAAAATTAAAATATCACTGTATAAACAACACTATAATTCTTTCAAACAAATCACGTGACAAATAAAGTTTAACAGCTTGATATACAGCATTCTCATTATTCTCATTTAAGACAAGCAGCAACAGATTTGAAAAACAAAGAAGTTCCTCGTAATGAATATTTGCTTCATTATTCACGTTTAAACAAGAGCGATTGTAATCCGGAACGTATCCCTGCATACTATTTGAAAGCATATCTGATATATACATATATTATGATAAATAAGTTACGGGTTGAAATTTTTGAGGTTTTTAAGAGATTTATGATCCATTCAATCCATTATTTCTGGAACACTCGATGTTTCACGGGTCAACATATTTGATGTCGTTATCTTTTTGCATGATTACATAATTGAAATTAGCGAAATCTCTAAAAATACATTATTAGACTCATCAGCCTTACGTATTTACCTTTTGCTTTAATAGCCTTCTTTAATAACTTTCCTTAATAGTTTAAGTAGGGATTAAATTCAATGCGAACTTTAACATCATAAGTTTCGTTTTTATATGGAACATTCGATTTAATGGCGTCATTATGTGATGAACTCCCGCAATTTTCGGTGATGCCCAGCGCCAAAGTTTATCAGCCATTTACTGCGCCGATACCCCGTTGTATAAGTGTCCTTTTTAATACATTAAAGTCGTTGTATAATAATTAATATAGTATTTATCATTATACAATAATGCATATAATTTATTTTTAACCAATTAAATCTTATATATTGCGAATCAAGAATGATACTTTTCGAATCATTGGTAAAATCAGTCGTTCTGTGTCCAATCCATGAAGAAATGACCTGATCAATTGTTTTTTATATAGGAAAACTGGTTTTTCTATATAAAAAATTAAATCTCTACCAGCCCAAATACTACTCTGAAAATCTTTAGATTTATCAATTTTGGTATTAAACATTGATCGAATAAAATACAAATGGGGAAATTAATTGAATTGTAAAATTAAATGTTTATTATAAATAAAAATAACAGCTTTTGTTCTTTGACGATTGTTCTAGGATGTTCGGAGTTTTACAGAGTTACGAAGCACTCCAGCGGAGTTTGTAAATTACAAAATTATTACAAGGTGTTTAACCAATTTCAATTTGTGTAAATATTTAATCCAATCATACGAATAATTTTGATCAGTGACACAATAAGTAATTTATTGCTAAATGTAGTACTAAAGACGCGTACCGTGAGAATTGTGATAATTGTGAATAAAGAAGATGTTCATTTTTTTTTTACTTTGAATAACAAGTTCACTCGGGTGAATCAACAATAACTGTTGAAAATCTGGTTTATCTTATACTAACTTTTTTCGCATGTGTTTTTGTTTTAATTTATCGGGGTTTGAAATTCTATTTCTATTACTATCCAATTTTAAATAAGCCACACGGATCAAGCATCAGCCACAATATATCATATTCATTTCTTATCAGTTATGTAAGATTATTCATTACATACTCTAAAATTAGCCTTATTATCATTCGTTAATTTAATACGTAAATTTAAATATGCCATATAACGGATTTTATCCTTAGGAATGAATGACTATGTTTTAATAAATTTATCGTTATTATTATTGGTTTATCAATTTAATCAAATCATTCGGATTGTTAACTCCATTTAACGCAAATCAAATTCCGAGTAACAATAAACAATTATTATATAAATCGTTAATAGCTCTTCTTTTTTTTCTTTGCCTTACATCCTATCGCACTTTAGAAAAATTAAACACTCTAAACATGTCTCACACAATTGCTCAACAAAAAAAGTATCAATCAAAAATACGTGGTTCATCATGCTCTCGTATTCAAAAGCTCAAACTTAATAACGATAATAATATTTCAAGAAATAACCCTTCTCAAAAGTTATTCTCCCCTTACACTACGAAAGATCGAAATAATTGTAATCATTGTAAAGAAACTGGAGATAGTATGAAATTACTTACAGAAAGATTAACGAGAATTGAAAAATTGATTGGTGATTTGTCCGAACTTGTTCAAGATTTTAATCCATCCATTGTTAATAAGGTCAGTTTGATCTATGTAAAAAAATGAGATAAAAAAGTAACAATATACAAAAATTATTTAATTTTTGTCAATCTTTTTAAATCTTGTCAATCTTTAAATTTTTATTATTCAAAATATTCTAATCCTTCTTCATTGGGTAATTACAGACGGCTCTTAGATCTATTACATCGCCGGGTCACTTACTCCATAATATAGATTTGTCAACCTGTAAACTTGATGACCTTCAAAAAATCGTAACTTTCGCTACAAATACTAGGAATTTTTCGCATAAAAAATTTTATTCTGAACCGGATGAAGATCTTCAACTCTTTCCTAAAGGCTCAATTGATCCCAAGTATTTAATGAATAAAAATATAGTATTAAAGACCATATTGCACAAGAAACAGCAAAGACAAGATTCTGGTTATTTGAGCGTTGAAGAAGATTTTAAACCTGAACAGAAAAGGCAAGATTCTGGTTATTTGAGCATTGAAGATGATTTTAAACCTGTGATTTATAAGGAAGGTGAACGTTGGTTGTGATGAATCTTTCATTTTCAACTAGCTTTATTTCTTTTTTGATTTTATGGAAAATGAACAAAAAAGAACCATCCTTTTTAACTACTGAATTAAGGATGTTATCAACTCATTTGGCTCTATTGATTAATCGGCTTTAAAATGGTTAAACATACAAGCCTGATGAAGTCGAAAATATCCCTATTTCTAATATGCCCCAATATCATCTTTCATATTCATGTGTTATAATTAAGCTAATTTTTCAATTATATGTTTTTTTTACCGAACAAAATTTAAATAACAAAGATTTCGTCCATAATTTTCGAATCTTAGTTATTCTATATTTCTCTAATGCTTCTTGATCATCATTACATATATATCTTTTCATTATACTAATTTGCTTTATATATATTTTTTTTTATGTATATTCAAAACAAAAAAAAAGTACATAGTCCTTTCATTCCTAGGAAATTTTCCATATTATCAAATTATATAACACTCCTAGTAATAGTAAATAATTAGAAATTTTTCCTTCTTTTCCTTTCTTTTTTTTTTTTTACAATGTACGTACGTTTGCACGTGTTCAGAATTTTTTATTCTTAGTAATGATGCTTCATATATATAAAGAATCTGCAAAATATGCAGTATTGTTTATCAATTGTATTGATTGAGTAGATACGCGTATCTCTTTAAAAAGAAAAAAGTCCTACAAAAAAAATCCTACAAAAAAGGTCAGATATCTAAAATACTGTATAAAATTCCGCTTTAAAAAAGAACTGCATTAATATTCTTTAAAGCAAGCTAAAAAAGCAAAAAAAAAAGCACGAATTATAAAAAAAGCAAACATGGTTGGTTACATTGATTTGTCGCATTTTTAAGCATGCAAAAAAAAAAAATTTTTTTTTTCATTGAGAAAGTTGTACTATCACTAATGAATTCGATATTGATCAAGTAAACAACTTAATCACTATGACTTACTTGATTTTGTTATATTCGATATAAGCTCAAATTTAAGTTATATGCCTCAATCGATTGCGAAAGATAACGGTAATATTGACAATTTTGCCTAAATTAATTCACCGGTTGATTTTTCTTTGATATTATTCAAATAATAAACAACAAAAAAGCAACAAAGAATCCCAAACTTAAAGTTCTATTTAAGAAAGCACTTCCTAAGATTGTAAACAATCGGTACGATGCATATACGCATATACATGTTGCATCTGGAGTAGCCACCCTATCTAAAGTAGCTACTTAAATATATAAAAGTAACTACTTTAGATATTTAAAGCAGCTACTTCAGATATCCGAAGTTACACTATCTAAAGTGGCTGCTTTAAATATCTAAAGTAGCTACTTTAAATATCTAAAATAGCTACTTCAGATATTAAAAGTCAATATCTGAAGTAGTTTTAAATATTTAAAGTAGCCAATTTAGATATCTAATTAGTTATTGTATGATTTGAAGTAGTTGCTTAAATATTTAAAGTAGTCACTTTGATATCTAATGTAGCTATTAGTTATTGTATTATTTAAAGTAGTTACTTTAAATATTTAAAGTAGCTACTTGATGTCTAAAGTAACTACTTTATATAGGGTGACTACTTTAAATACAACGTATATACTATATACAATATATAATATAGAGAAGATATCTGGTTATTAAATTTACTGTGAAATAAAGATATTAATATAATACAATGCTTGCAATAACAATATCTAGCATGATATTAGTAGATATACTGTAATAGAATCAAAAACATCAAGTTACCAATACCAATAGTAATAGCAAAAGAACCCCAAAACAAATAAGTATATAGTAAAGTAGTATACAAATTGACATATAGAAATTATAATAGTTATATATTTTACAAAAAAACTTGTTAAACCAAGCTAGTTTTTACTAACTTTAATATAGAAAAAAGATTTTACTCTAACTTTAACTATTAAAAAGTTTATTCAAACAAAATTAAAAATATTAAGTTATCAATACTAATAGTAATAGCAAGAAAACTTAAAAATAGAAGAGCATATAGTAAAATAATATAGTACAGAAATACAACTTTTTTTTGGCCATTTGATAGTCTCATTGGTACTTATTTTATATAATATTAAAATAATCAAAATTACTATACCATCACTGGTGATTATTACTAGTGATTAACAATAAAATGTAACATGTAAATTAAAAAGTCTTTTGCCAAAATAAAAATTAAAACTTGTTAATATTAGAGTTAAGGTCAATGGAGCAAGAGTATAGTTTATACCAAAATTTTACAATAAATTTTTTTGTTAGAGTCTCAAGGATAATTTTATAAACAAGATTTAAAGATACAAATATATACTGTAATAATTAGGGTGTAACATTTATTATCTAATATCCATTTACTATAGAGGCTTATACCCTACTTTTAGGTAATATATTTAGCTAAATTTAATTGGCTAAATTTTTTATATAGGTAAGATTTGGCTTGACCCCTCACCTTCTAAAATATTTCCTAATAAATATTAGCACCCTTACTAGTAATAATAAATAGCAAATTTCTAAAATAATATTTAAACAAAATTACAAAATTATACTACATAAAAAGTCTGGCATTATCTGGTTGCTTTTTAAGTATCTAAATGCAACCTGTTGTACTAGCTTACAAATAAGTCAGGTTTCTGTATTAGCTCTATCAAAAACCAAACCATAATGGCTTTATACTATTAGAAATACAAATTAAAAAATATATAAATAATATTAATTGATAATCTGCAAGTCAATCAGAGAAAATGATCTACATTTACTAAGTAACTGTGATGCAAATTAATTAATGAAAATTCCAATTTGTAAATGTGAGTTTTTTTTGTAATTATACTGCTGTACTGTAACTTATATTAGTACTATTTGCAGTTACAATACATTATCAAGTTGAAATTTACTCGTAAGTAATAATATTATTCATAACTATAAACTACTTATGATTCTTTTTCTCATTTCAAATATATAATTTAAATTTACCAATTCAGAACTGTTTAATTTACCAACTACCTACTTATTACTTCAAGACACACACACTATTTAATTGTCCAAAAGCACTCACAGGTAGAGCAATAGTACACCTGATATCCGTATGTTAACAAATTCTGAATCCTGATTAGCTAGATTTAGGTATAACATAAAAAAATAATTAAAACAATAAAACTGATGCTTATTGGCTAGATCAGATATAGCATTTTATATTTGTTCTTTGAACTTCAAATAGTTTATATTTTTCTAGTTCAAAAATCTAACCTATTAGTTTAAAGCTTGCTAGTTTAGAGTTATTCACTAGATTGAAATATGCCTGCTAGATCAGAGCCTATTACTAAAATAAAGCTTATTCAAACCAATTCATCTATTATTTAAAAACTACTAATATTAACCTATTTGTTAGTTATAGCCAACTCATTTGTTAGTTTAAAAAGTATTCATTAGTCTACCTGTTTGTTATAGCCAACTCTTCTGTTAGTTGGAGTTAGTTAGAGCCAACTCTATCTATTAATTTAAAGCTTGTCTGACCCAATCTACTACTAATTCAAAATCTATTAGCTATTAAAATATAAGATCAAAAGCAATTTAAAACAAAAAAAAAAAAAATTAAGTTCAAATATATAATTAACTCAAAAATTATATTGTATTTAAATTATAATATACATATAAATTTTTATTAGTTTGGTATAATATATTGTTTGCTAGGGTTCCGCAATTTGATTTGATCTTCAAATATTTGAATCAAATATTTGATCAAATTCAAATTCAAATTTGACTATATTTGATTTGATCAAATTCAAATATGGTCAAATTTGATTTGATTTGACAAATATTTGATTTGATTTGAAAATTACTATTAAAAATTCAAATTCAAATCAAATTAAAATTCAAATATTTGAATCAAATCAAATTCAAATCAGGGTCAATTTGATTTGATCAAATTCAAATTGATCCAATATTTGATTTGATTTAAATTTGAGGAACCCTATTGTTTGCATATAATCAATTTTAATATCTATTCTTTATATGTTAAGAATACTAAATCTTAATAGCTGTCTAAATATATTCTCAAGTATCTTATCTAATAGATCAGAGTCCAGTTAAAACTTAAAATCTACAATTTATACAATGAATTCTTAAATTGTTTCTGTAAAGTACATTTGCTAATGCTTTTTCTTCCATTGAATATTCAAAATCAATGTGATGTTCTTGAAGAGTACATTAGCTAATGCTTTTTTTTTTATCTAAAATTATTATTACAAAAATTTAAAGAAATCAGTGTGATGTTCTTGAGAAGTGCATTGACCAACGCATTAATCTAGATTATTAAATTAAAAATCCAAAAAAGTTAGTATGATTTTTTTATCAAGTACAACTACTAATGCTTTTACCCCTCTGATGTTAGATTGTTAAATCGAAATTCAGAGAAGTTAGCTGAAAATAACCTACTAAAATGGTTTGATTTGAATTAAAGTGGTTACTAAGTACAAAGTTAGTATAACATTTTACAAAGTGCATTTGTTAGATCCCAACTTCCGCCAAGATTATGATTACCTTGAAATCTGCATGTTATTCTTGCAAAATGTGGCTGTTAATGCTTACCTTTTTCTAATTCAAGATTATAAAGATTTGAATAAGTTAGTACAGTTACTCTCTCTAATCTGAACTGCTAGGACTGCTTTTTTTACTATGTACAAATTTGAAAAATTTAGTTTTCAAAAAGTTATATATGGCTTATCCAAATTTTATAATAAAATTACAAATGTTCTAGGAGATTTTGTTCGATTTAGAGAGAGTTTAATAGTGTTCAGTTTAGAAAGGTTCGGATTAGAGAGAGGCGACTGTATAGAGTTCATGCAAAGTATATTCACTAAGCTTTTTCTTTATCAGATCTATTAAAAATTTAAGATCAATTTAATGTCTTGCAAAATACATTAGGCTAATTAACGGAGACTAAATTGAAAGGCAGTCCTAACGCCCTTACTAACCCTCACTATAAAATTTTTACCTCCAATTATTTCCCTACCTCAACGCAGAACAGAGAAACCAGTATGAGTACGGCAATACTAGTCATAATACCCTTCAGCCATACATCCACGACATCAACACTTTACCAGGCACTGTCATATATATCGACTTTTTCTTTCCTGGCAATAAAACCCAGTTTATTTCGTTATACTTACCTTCTAACAACAATGAGTTATCCGCTCGTACGCAAAAACAAATATCATTCTGGATTACAGAAGCAAAGAAGAAGAACTGGCATATACTCCTAGCAGGAGACTTCAACGCCAACCCTAACTCCCACAAAAAACATAGGATACCAATTTTCTCAGACCTACTCTCTAACAATCTAGCCAGCCTACTCAATTTTCACAAAATTTCTGAACCAACATGGCTTGGCAGAGGCTTAAGTTCTCAAATAGATGACATTTGGACCTCATCTCAGGACCTCTTGGATTTTGACCCTCCACACCTGACCAATTCAACAGGCATCTCGGACAGTGACCATAAAATCCTGACCACGAGCTGGTATACAAACTTCGCACCAGCAATCCCACGGAATAAGAAAAAGAAACGCAAAGTCTTTTGCTATGAAAAAACTACGACTGAAGATTGAGAAAATTTCCAGAATAAGACAGCCACTCTAGTGACACATACTAAATTCCCAGCTGACATAAATAAGTTGAAGCAACTGAACAAAAGTTGGAACCTGTGGTCAAATGCAATTCAGCAGGCGGCAAACCGTCATATCCCTAAGGTCACTATTACACTCAAAACCTTCCACTCCCTCTCCTTAAAAGCCACGAAGCTACATAATGCTCTAAAGCAAATAAACAAATGCCTTCATACACTCGCCAAACCTAAATACCCTCATATGATACGATACTTGCTTTCGACTACCAACAAGCAATTGACTAATGCATTATCGTCGATACAACTTCCCCTCTTCTCCCTAACACCTCTGGCTCTATCAGCCCTACCAGTAAATGCACATGACACTTATTATACAACGACCATCAAGCATCTAAAAGAAATCAAAACTACTATATGGAAAAGCAGGAATGCTGAAGTATACCTACAACAATCGGAAAAAATTAAATTTTATACCAATCGTCGTTACAATGATTTCAGAAACAATACTAGCAGAATGATAAACAGCATACTAAAAAAGGAGAAGGATCATATTAGCTATGAGAAAATAATCACTTCGAATGCAATAATTACTGACCTGCCAGAAATCAAGGAAGCCATGCGTACACACTTCAAAAGCTGGACGAAATATAACCCTATAAACGAAGAATACTGGGATGAATGGAAACCTCACTACATACCTAGAAATGAAATCGACACAACAATATACAGAAACTTACTACTACTTTTTACGTTAGAAGAACTTATAGCTGTCATTACAAATGCGCCAGCACACAAGGCTATGGGACCTAATGGAATATTCAATGAGATGCTGAAACATCTCTCAACTCCAGCTTTGGAACACCTACTGAGAATTTTTAACGCCAGCATAAAAATGGAAAAAGTCCCACAACCCTGGTTGACATCCAATATTTGGGCCATACCGAAAAAATCTCACTACAACTTCGACCTAAGAACCACCCGCCCAATTACTCTATTCAAGAAAGATATTCACCAAACTCCTCACTGACAAACTCTCAGAAACATTAGCTCGATATCAAATTCTTTTGTCACAAAACTTCGCAGCATTACCTTTCCAATCCACTTTACAACCAATCTCCCAACTCTCATCAATTATCGAAACAGCTACCACCAAGAAACAAGAATCTGGATTTTGCTGCAAGACATGTCGAAGGCCTTCAACTCAATTTACATCCCTACTCTTATAAAAGCAATGGAAAGGATTAGACTACCCGCACTATTCATTAACTTGTTGTGCTTCGCCCTATCTAACCGGTTGAACCAAGTGATAACCAGTCATGGCAACACCCACTCCTACATAGTAGAAGACGGAATAGATCAAGGGGAAACTATCTCCCCTATCCTCTGGATTATCTACTATGACCCACTCATCACCCGCATCTCTACGGAATACGCAGGCTTTACAGGAACCCTAACTTCAACTACTCCGCCTAAGGAAATCGGCACATCGATAATGGCCTATATGGATGATTCCATATGGATCGCCCCGAATAAATCATCACTAGAAAATATCCTGACAACCGCCAACTCCTTTTACAAACTAACAAACATAACCGTCAACCCTTCGAAATCAGTTCTAGCAACAAACTCCAAAATCAGCGATAAGACGATAGCATTTAACGACCAAATCATTTCGGCCATCCCTATTTCAATACCATTCAAATATCTAGGTGCATAGTTCTCACTCAGCTCTAACCCCTTCCCAGCCCAAAAATAATCATGACCGAATTCAAACAATGCATTGGAATGATGAAAAGAGCAATCATCACGGAAAAACAAGCTATATACCTAATCAATAATGTGCTGACCCCTAGACTCGAATATAGACTATATAGTTCATTTCTTACCCCAACCAACTATCTGTTCTAACCAACTATTGTACTAACCTGGTCAAAGTCAAAGCAAAACTCTCTCATGGCCTGCCTAACTCATTTCTTTTCCACCCTAATATCTACGGTCTAAAAGAAATATCTCAAGTCCAACCAGTGGTACTAGCAAAAATTCTCTTAAAGAACATTAATCATCCCCAGTTCGATAGCTCCTTTCTCAAAATTAGACTACAGGACCTCCAGGACTCTACCAAAGCATATTACTCTATCCTGACGGAACTCTCAATGTTCCCTCGAAGCCAGCTTTATACACATACTGCCCAGTCGGTTATAGCAATTCACAAAAATGAGATCCAATTCACCCGTAACGGGAAAATGGACTGGCCAAAACCTTTGCCAAGGATCGGTACATCAATTAACAATATATTAACGCACCACCCACGACCTCACCAACTGAAAGAGAAGTTAAACCAACACGATATTAAATTCGTTGAACAATTCCTAAACTCAGACAATACGAAACTCCTTAACTGGAAAAACTTCCATCATAACATTGAAAAGATACCACTAGGGAGAATCCTCTGTTGGTTTTCCGAGATCTATAACCTGATTACAAATAACACCAACCCTTCGACGCAATATATCTACCCGAACCCTTGTACACTGATAAAGTGGGAACCTGGAAAGACCCTATGGATAATCACCCCCGATCTAACAATTGGAAAGGTTACCCGTCTGGTAAACCAATTTGCTCACATTCGACACTATAACATCCACAACAATAAGGAGGCAATTTCATGCCCTGGCTGTGAATTGAGAGATCCGACTCTCAAAAAGAAAAATTGTTACTTCACCTGAAATAAAGACCATCTATACAGCTTATGAGTATCTTCTTGTAAAAATATACATACAAACCTCCAGGACATAGAACTCGCTCTTAATAACATTTCAGTAAACCACACCCGTCAACCTAAGGCCGCCCTTCTTACATTTCCTTACAATAATTATATGATAACGAATAGGACTCGCCCACTCACTGCTTTCTCAAACTTCCCTATGGAGATGTGGGAAAGCCTAACCAAGACAAACTGTAAAGCTCGTTCAATTAGAATCTATATTTTCACCTTCTCCCGTGACAAGGATACTAATGCCCCGTTGGCAATATGTTCATTCTGAAACTCCCAAGCTACATGGGGATGCACAAATAAATTCTGGCCCAGCGCAGAAAATGCAGCGTTCACACTACTCGCTTTCATTGCCACGAGTTTTCTTCCGGGAACCAAAGTCTCAATCACCTTCAACAACCACGGTTTCTTAAATTTAGTAGAAATGGCATACAATAACCCTTATTACAGACTTCAATCTCTAGATAAGAACCAATATGCCCTTACATTGGTAACGATCAGGGCTCTTACTTCAACATTAGTACTTACTTTCCATGTCGATCAAGATCTATCTCGTCCCCAGAGATTGAACAATATGTTGAAATTGGATTTCACCCCTCAACGATACCTGTTCAACCGATACGTCCCTACCCTTCGTAATGCCTTCTGTACATACAACCTAAAAGTAACGCTGAAAGACATTACCAATTTGACCAACTATACACGATGGATAAACCAAAATAGAATTAAATACTGGATTGCTAAATACCTGGATATACAAATAGGGGCCACGATTTCCTGTTTATCTTTTGAAGAAAAACTTCTCTCACTGTCAACTAACCCAACCTTTTCCCAACTAAAAAATTTCAAAGTTAAATTGTTAGCAAATGAATTACCCACATTTGAAACACTCCACTACAGAAACCCTACAAAATATCCAGACTTCAGATGCCTGCGGTGTCGTGCCGCTCCAGAAACGATCCCACATCTCATCACGTGTATCTCTAATCCTTCTACCCTAACCTCGTTGATCAAAGATACCATTAACACTCTAGCCTCGGAACTCGAACTAGATCTCCACCAACCCGCTGACTTTATCTCGGCTTTCAAGAACCTCCACATAAACAAGAACCTACCCCTTGGATTTATTACTGCCGCCACCCTAGCACCTTTTAGAAGACACAAGGACAGACTCAGATACGCGTCTGCCCTACACCACCTCATTATAAAAATGATATACCACGAAATTTGGGTTCCATCAAGACAATACCGTCACGATCCGATTTTCCCTACCCCACCCCCACTAGATAGATCACTTCATTCACCCGATTATACCGGTCTCTATCAGACCCCCTTTTCCTCACAACTAGATAGATATATCGCCCACGGGCGCTCTTTCCTTTTCTCCCTCGAAGACTAAGGCCTAGCGATCTTAGCACAGCTTAGGTCGAGAGTAAATCAGCTCTTACCTCTATTTCCCTACAATTCTTTTTGATGTATACTTTGTATAATATTATAAATTGAATTAATAAAGAATTAGAGGATAAACCTCGTTGTATAAAAAAAAAAAAATACATTAGGCTAATACTTTTCTTCTTATCTAAGATTATTATTACAATGATTTTTAGAAATTAGTATGATGTTCTTGAAAAGTGCATTTGCTAATGCATTTCCTCCTTTTAATCTAGATTGAAAACTCTAAAAAAGTTGGCATAGTGTTTTTACCAAGTACAGCTTTATCTCTTTGATGCTAGATTGTTAAATCGAAATTTAAAAAAGCTAGCTTAGTGTTTTTTAAAATGCTTCTACTAAAGCATTTTAACTTCAGATCAATAATTGTTACCCAAGTACAAAGAAGTTAGCATGACATTCTTACAAAGTGCATCTGCTAGATTCCAATTTCTGATCAATATTATTATTACCTTGAGACCTGTGTTTTGTTTTTGCAAAATGTAGCTACTAATACTTCTTCTAATTCAAGATTATAATGTTTTGAATAAGTTAGTATGTGTTTATGCAAAGTATACCTACTAAGCTTTTCCTCATTAGATTTATTAAAGATTCAAAATCAATGTAATTCTTGCAAAGTGCATTAGGCTAATACTTTTCTTTTTATCTAAGATTATTATTACAAAGATTTTTAGAAATTGGTATAATGTTCTTGAAAAGTATATTGCCAATACATTTTTTCTTTCTAATCTAGATTTAAAAATCCAAAAAAGTCAGCATAATGTTTTTACCAAATATAGCTACCAATGCTTTTTATCTTTCTGATACTAGATTGTTAAATCAAATTCAAAAAAATCAGCTTGGTATTTCTTAAAATGTATCTACTAAAGTGTTTTGACTTCAAATCAAAAGTTGTTACCCAAGTACAAAGTTAGTATGACATTTTTACAAAGTGCATTAGGGCTGTGTCATTAATCACCTGATTATTTTTTATCAGAGGCCTACCCCCTTCCTCTTCTTTAATATATATATAGTCAGGTTCTTATATATAATTTCAACTTTTTTTCCCTCTTCCTCCTTTTAAAAAATCACCTGATTTTTGTTACACCCCTTACTAGATTCCAATTTCTGATATTATCTTGAGACCTGTATGTTGTTCTTGCTAAGTGCAGCTCCTAATACTTTCCTTTATTTTAATCCAAGATTATTATTATAAAGGGTTATTATTATAAAGATTTGAATAAATTAGTATGGTATCTATGCAAAGTACATATTATATAAAAGTGTAAATAAATTGATAAATCATTGAGTAGCAGTTTGATTTTAAAAGATTTGTAGTAGTTGAGCTTGGAGTTAGTAAAGTTATTAGAGCTTTTTTAGTTATTGTTAAAGTAGAGCCATGTAGCATTCTAGTCTATGTAGTATAAGAAGTGTAACCATTCTATATAGCGTTTTTGAGATAACCATATTGCATTATATGTGCTTTGCAAATATTTCTGATAAAACACCTAGTTGAACCTTCTATAGGACATCTCTCCTATTGGAGAAAAAGATATGGGTTGTATATATTTGTATAATTAAATAGAATCTTGTGTTGGAATATATGATTTCTGGCTAGCTGGTTTGTCAGATTATTGAAGCTATTGTTTGAATGTGCCTGAACTTTATAAAAGTTAAGCTAAATATTGAATGCCTGGATGGTATTAAGAAGACTGGCCAGGTGTTAAACTTGAAATGTTTAGAAGAATGTTTGAAACTAGATAGAAGCTTGTAATATTTGAATATCACAGACTAGAAGTCTGTAAAAATATAGTTGTGTGGTGTAGTAGATATAGCAAAAAGGATAGCAAGAAGTTTAGCTTTGTAAGATGATAGCAAGTTGTGCACCTGTGCAGAGAACTAATAAATAATTTGGTTGTTATAAATTTGTATCATAGAGCATTGGCTAATACCAATTTCTAACACTGAGCCATCTGTATAGAAGGTAAAATACTGTTTGTTAGTATTGTTGAGTGCAATCTTAAAGAGGTTTTGTGAGGTCTCATAGCTAGTATTTAATATATAGGTGGGCATATAGTAATTTATTATTATTTGCTTTTTGGTTATTTTTTACAATCTGTATATATTGAATTGTTAATTGTTAAAGATATGTGCAAAAAATTAAATCTGTACAGAAAATTAAAAAAAATCTCTTTAATGATCACAAGCAGGACCGCAAATTTATACAAATTTTTATTATCTATCTTTTTAAAAAATCTGCACAGATTTGCACTATATTTATTTTAAATTTTTTTTTGATGTTAATGGTAAGACCTTGTCTGTTTCTTGTCTGTAGCTATTCCTGGGTATTTATTTGTTTCTTAAAGCCTTATTATAGCTCTTCTTTTTTGAATTTTGATATATATTATTGCCTTTTTCTATTGTTGTATTAGATGCAGTTTCTATTGCTATACTACTAGGATCATCTAATAGAATTGTGTTCATTTCTTTGAGTTGATTAGATATATTTGACCAGGGGTTTTCCAAGTCTGTGCTTTTATTTTTTTTTGTTTTTGCAGTTTGTCATTTTTACTTATTGTATTATTAGTAATTAGGGGTATCTATAAATAACATTATACAAGAGGGGGAGGGGGTTGGACGAATGATAACGTTTTTCTCAATAAGTAGAAGGGGTCAAAAAAATATAACATAATTTTTTTAGAAAAAATTATCTAAAAATCGAACCAGTGGTTCAAATTTAATGATTTTGGTACCATTCGATTCGTTTCAGTAAGAGGAGTCGATTGGTACCAATTTTATTTTATTTGGATCACTAGATCAAAAGTTATTTATCAAATACTATTGGTTATTATGTTTTCTTATAAAATTACTATAAATCAATAGTTTTTTGTAAATAACTTTTGATCCAGTGATCCAAATGAAATGATTTTGGTATCATTTGATTTGTCTCACTGAGACGAATCGATAATACCTAAATCATCCAAATCAGATCACTGTGTTACAATATATTCAAGTTTTTGTAAAATTTTATATATAAACATACAGATTTTAAAAAATTTTTTTATATAGTAGAGGGGGGTCAAGCGCTACTATGAGGGGGTACATAACATTATTTATAGATGCCCCTTTATATGTTCTGCTACTTCTAGAATATTCGGTACATTATAGTAATTATCTATTTGTTCTGTTGATATTTGTAGATCTTCATGAAAGTTTATTGGTTATAACAGTTCCAAATATAAATTGATTAGTAAAAATTTGATATTTTGTAAAATGAGTTCTAGGAACTTTTGCAGATTTGTTTTGATATCTTGGTCTGATAATATTATAGTTGGGTCTCTAGAGATTCTTCAAGTTTTGCAATTAATTTTCCAATTTTTTATGAGCAGCTATTGGCAGAGAAGATGTATTTGTATTATTAAAGGTTTTTGTTTCTTTTTGGTGGATTCAGATAAACTATCTATATCTATACTTTCTTGTAGCTATTTAACCTCAAATCTATTCCTTGGGCACAGTGTCTTTATCCTATTGGGCTGCTAACAAGTCAGCAGCAATAATCTTTTGATAAAAAGTGGTATTCTAAAGGTTTGTCCTCTTTTGCACTTGGTTTTTGTATATTTGAAGATCTATTAGGTTAAGCTTTTTTGTACTACTACTACTTAGTTAGAATCCTGTATTAGCAGCTATACAAGATTATATACTTTTGCTCTTTTTACTATACTATTTTTGTTTACTTAGTAATTTGCAGATGTACAGAAAAGAGTTTTTTTTGCTACTAACTTTTTTATAACTAATAATTTTAATAAAACTTAATTTTTTGGTTTCCTCTAGCCTTCTTAAACTAAAAATTTAACCTTTTAGTTTAAAATAGAAAAGTATGAGGTGAAATATCACATCTTCTTTCTGTAGCAGTTTAATGGTTAGCCCTGACTGCAAGTGATAGGCTTGCCCTATTGCATAGATCATTAGATGATTAGTTAGAAATTTTAAATATAGTATTTCTTTATATATCATCCTGATATAATTGTAACTTACTATCCTATTTCTGTACTTGACATTAATAAATAAAAAAAAAAAATAAAAAAAAAATAAAACTTAATTTTAAAAGTTAATCAAGTTCTAGTTATAGTATTTTAAAAATCTATTTTAAATTTTAATATCCAAAAATTTGTAGTTAGATAAATAATTTTTATATTTAAATTTAAGAGTATTGCTAATTTTTTCTCTTGGTGATGTTAACTACTCTACTATTTACCAATCAGATTGCAGAATTTTGTATAACTACATAAAGAAATTTTTTAGGAAAATTTAGCAAAAAAATTAAAAAATTATCAATATTGCAAAATTTTATTACAAAAACTTGAGCTATTAAATAAAAGTTTTTAGCATCTAATTTTGTATATAAATAACCTATACTTTAACTTAATATAGCCTGTATTCTAACTCTAATCTTTAAAGAATAAATTATTTATATAAAAACTTCTATAAAAATAAAGAGTAGTTAAAATTTATAATTTTAACCAGGGGTTAAAATTAGTTAAATTCTTTATATTTAATGTATTGAGTTATATCTCCATTTTAGTTATATTTCCAAAATGCTCTAGAAAAAAAGGGTAATATAATTCAGATATGACTGTATATTTCTTTTTTTTTTTTTTTTGTACAGTCTGACCCCTAAATGCATATTCTATAAAAAGCACCCTAAATGCATGTTTTTACTTGGGCCCAACTAATATTACACTTATAGATTTTTACCTCCCTAAATGCAATACTTCTCTAAGTGCATGTTTGGCTAAATTTTTACATATAGTCCTGTTGCATTGCATTTAGAGAGGTCTGACTGTATAAGGGTGCGGTTTGGTATGATTATTGGCCATACAAAATTTACAAAAAGACAATTTGAGAATTTATTTTACTTTCTTAAAAAAAATAAGTTGTATGACTTTAATTTATTTGATTTGTTTGTAGTTTATATTGTGTCTTTGGTTTTTTATGTGTTTTTAAATTTATAGATGAAACCTGACTATTTAATGAATTCGGAGATTTTGAATAATACATTACTTCCAAATCAAAAGAAATTGGGCTCATTTCTTGTTATTATTAAAAAAAAATATATGTTGATATAATTTATACATTTTAACTTATTATTATTAATTAATAAAAAAATGAAGTACTGAAGTAATTATAAATTGTAATATAATGCTGCTTCGATTATATTTACTAACACAATTTCGAATAGACTCTAATCTCGAAATTCTGAAATTGAATTAAAACTGAATTTTAATTTTCAAACTGGTTTTTATTGGTATCATCTGAATTCTCTGTGATTTTATTCTATTTACTAAGTTTATCCCAAACTTTACAAGCAGTAGGCCACTTTGTGGATCTGAATACATGCATTGCAATCTTCTGTTATATTTAATGAAAGACTAAGATTAAACGGATGACCATCAAAAGGTCTTTACATTTCCGACATAATAACTCCGAGGCCATAAATATCTGCAGCTGATGTAAAATTAAAATCTCTGGTGCGACATAAGTCAAGACTCCATAAATACCACCTTCTGAGTTATTTTTATCTGGTTTTTTTTGACAATCCTAGATCTGAGATGTAAGATCGAAGACTCAGGGCACAAAATTTCTGGATGATATAATCTGGTTTTTTTCTGGTGATATTTTTTACAACAAGAGCTTACCACAGTCGGAAGTAGTATTATTAAACTATTGAATTTTTTTATAATGCGTATATTAAGAATATAAAAAAAACGGAGAATTTCTGACTGTTGAAAAATTGGGCCGGAAATTGACATCATTAAACAGAAATCTCCGCCATTTTACAATAGGTTTTGTGCTTACAAAAGATTACCACTGTAAAAGTCTGCATTAATATATCCTACTCTATGAATTTTCATCGAAATATCTTTAAATAATTTAAAATTAATGTTTCGATAACTATCAAGTATTCATTTGTCTTTGTGTTTTGAGTCAATCAATATATCTTAAGCTAAAGACCGGATAGTCTACATTGCATGATTGTTCAGTATGTATTTAATAAGCTGTACAATGATTTAATCTACCTCTTTCAAAAAATCATGCATATTTTTTTTGGAACCAGATAAAGTCTTGAGTGCAACATTGCTAGATGGTTCATACGATCTCATTTATCGAAATCCACAGTATCATTAATAATTTTAATCTTTTGCACATCTAACCAGGCCGCCTTCGCAATTTTTTAACCTATCAAATGGAATATGTATTTATAATCATTAGCTCTAAACTAAAACCCATGATGTAATTATCTATATACTTATTTCCACTTGTCCATTCTCGAATTATTATGCCAGGATCACACGTTTGACCCAAGTTTATGTGTTATATTCATTACTATGTGTACATTTTCCACACTAAAGTTTCTTTTAATCATATTTTAATTATTGTTTATGTAACTTCTAAATCGGACACAAATAATTTTATGTTCAACGACTAATTAATTAATGTGAATAAAATAAATTTTCTTGTATTCACGAAATAAAATATTCGAGTTTGAATAGTTTATTTTAAATACTTAAATTAATAATAAGTTCTTTTTATTAACTTCCCGAATTAACGCGAATTAGTAAATATGAAATTGAATTAGGGATAAGGCATAAAGAATTTTTCATAGTGCCGGCCGAATTAATCGAGTAAATATGAAATTGAATTAGGGATAAGGCATAAAGAATTTTTCATAGTGCCGGGCCGAATTATGTTAATCATTTGCTAAGGTAATTTTAATGCCGGCCGAATTAATCGATTAATACGGATAAACGATTAGGCGATTCCAATCCCTAACACTCACAGATTAAATTAATGTGAATAAAATAAAATTAAATAATATATATGCATGAACTTGAATAACTTATTTCTGTATTTTAAATACCTTGGTTAATAAATGCTCTTTATACTCACGGATTAAATTACAGATTTTGCATACCAAGTTCGTTAATGGTTTGATTTAAATGGTGATAACTCATATCTAATGGTCCAATTTGAATAATTTTATTAAATTTATTATTTCATGATGAATCTAAAATTTATTCAAATTAGATGAGTTATTACTATTTAATCAAACTATTAATTTGCCTTTATACGAAATTAACTATCAAAGTGTATGATGCGAATAAAATAAAATTAAATAGTGAATATTCATGAACCTGAATAGCTTATTTTAATAAATATTCGAATAATATATTTTCTTTATAATCACGGACTAATTAACGCAAATAAAATAAAATTAAATGCGCATAATAAATAATCATGAACGTGATTATTTTATTTTAAATACTTATATTAATAAATATTAATAAATGTTCTTTAAATTCACAGACTAAATTAACGCGAATAAAATTAAACAAATAGTAATATTCATGAACGTAAATGACTTATTTTAAATACTTAGTTTAATAAATGTTCTTTATATTTACGGACTAAGTTAGTGTTATTAAACCGATTTTGAGCATACTATTTTAAATAACAATAGGCTATTGCAAACAAAATGATTTTTATAATTCATTGAATTGATCATATTATATTTACGTCCTAAAAGGATTAAATAGGTCTAAAAAATTCTAATTTTAAAGATGTAAAATTCAAATAACGATAAATTTGAAAATTTAAAAATTACTTATTAATCTAATTACGATATTTCTCTTCGCTCTTTTCCACACCGATTCTGTGATATAATAGTAACAAATGACAATTTTAAAAAATTCCCATAGAATTACCACCTCGGCAGTTTTTTAACATAAACACTTTATGCTTATCTATTTCAACCTCAATTTCTAAATAATATTAGTAGGATTATTCATCTTCGCAGATTTTGATAATGAATCATTGCCTTATTCTCATTCTTTTTAACTCAAATTCCACATTCGTAACAATAACCGAGCCAAAAAATAACAACTGATTTTGGCAATCAAACGAAGGTTTGTTTATTAAAAACTTTGGTAGTTCGTTTGATGAATTATTATATTTTGTATTTGTATGCTATATAAGTTTTTCATTGAGTACATTTGATTAAACAATATACGTATTCCAAATCTATACCAATATCTGATATTAAGTACTGTACATTCACACGTATTTAGGTTCGTACATATTTCTCTAGCTTTGTTTGATTAAATAGTTAATACCATGGTGCAGGACATCTAGCTGCATCAAATCATTTTTTCTTATGTAACTCTTTCAACCCCCTCTCTCACTCCTCTTTCTTCAACAATCCCCACAATAAATCAAAACCTTTATTAACTGAGTCAAATTAAAAAATTTAAAAGTTCAATGCAACTAGATGTCCTACACCATATTAAAAAAATTCGAGATCTAAACCTGAATATAAAGTCTGCAAGCGTTTACATAGTACTAGTGATTAATGCCGATTAAATTTTATGGCTCAACTATGCTGTTAAATTTTTATTTTCTTATCTGTTTAACCAATAATTGTGATCTAAAGCTACATCGATATAAATTATAGTTTATTTAAATAAGATTTTAGAGTTTTTAATATTAGGGTTAACAGATAACTAGCAGATAAATTTACCAATTTAGAAATTATATATCAAGAGTAATATGATATATTGTAAATTATTTAAATTAAAAAATCTTCTTAATATTAATTTTTTATATTTGACAATTTTTGTATTAGTATTAATTATTATGTTTAGTGGCTATATAATAAATCTATCTGCTAGCTAAAAAACTAAGCAACTGGTTAAGTGGCTGGTTGAATTAACTAATATATACTGTATATATTTAATCGTATTAATCTATAGTTATTATATTTTAGAGTTAATTAAATAATTAATATTTGATATTTTAATTTGGAATAAGGAATTTACAAAATATATCTATATAAAATAGAGAAATTGAATAATAAACTAAAGCTGGAATTTACCGTATTTGCGTGTAATAACGCATTATTTTAAGACAATACGCGTTATTTCGGGATGAATCATTATGACTAATTTTGGTTACCAGAAGAACCTTTATTTGTTATATAGTGTATGTATATTTATGGGGCGCGTTATTTTGGACATTATTTTGAATTAAAAAACAATTTCCAAAAAAATGGGAATTTCGAAATAACTTGCATGTGCGTTATTACGCATTATTACGCGCAAATACGGTAAATTTTTGAATTTCTACCAAGCCAATATCTTATATACTTTTAATAAAAGTTGTAAAGACAATTTTTTTATTTTAATAATAGCAAAATTGTCAAAAATTTTTAGATTTATTTTTATACTGTTATAACTATATAAAATTTTTTTTGCAGACCTGCAAAAAAACTTTATACATTATAAAAAGGAACCGCTATTTGCAACATGGATTTTTGCCATTCGTACCATGGATTTTTGTTATTCACACCATCGGTATGTAGATCATGACCAGAATTAGTTAGAGCTAGGGTAAGCTAATGTTAGTTATCATGGTGCGAATAACAAAAATCCATGGTACTAATAGTAATTACCTTATAAAAACAAAAATAATATTTTAGCCTAATTTTGATGATTTCGTTACATTAGAATAAAAAAAATTGTTTTTACAGTATAATTCTTATTAAAAAAAATACAAAAGATATAAGCTTAGCAAAAGTTTATAACATTTAATTTTAATTTAAATTATAAAAATAAATTATAATTTTTTATAGAATTAATATAAATATACCTATATGGTACATTAAATTTTTTGTACCCATTATTTTGATCATACAGTATTACATACAAAAATAGTAATGCTGATATTGTTTATATTAGATTAGGATTAGGGTGAGAATTATGTTAGGGTTTGGGTTTAGGCTGTTATATAGTAAAATCACTCAGAAAAATCTTTTTATTGATGTACAAAAGGTGGTTTAGTATGCAATTTCTTGCAAAATGAGCAATTTTTGTCAAAACAAACGTTGGTTTGAATTTTTCTAATCATATAATGTTACCTAATCTTGAATTTTGGTAGCGATCTATAGATCACATGATGTGGGTATATGTACCTTTGGGTACACATATATTAACCCTTTTTTATATTATACAAAAAAATTAATTTTTTTTTTTATAAAACAAACTCTTTGTTTGCCATTATTTTATTATTATTTTAATATTTCATTACATTTATAATTACATATAAGTTCAAATATCTAATTTTGAACTTAGGACTATTTTATCCTCAAGTTAAGCAGGACCCCGAATAATCTATGTGAGGTCATAGTTGAAAAATAGCTAATGGAGGGCCGTTTTTTAAAAAAGGTTATATTGAAAAGTAGGTATTGGAGAAAAAGGTTATATTTGAAACCTGCTAAATAGCAAAATAGGTATATTTAAAAGAATGCTAATGGGTTAATTTTTATAAATGTTATATTTAAAATATGCTAATGAAAATTGAAAAAAATGCAAAAATCAAAAAAATGCAAAAATTAAATAAAAATTAACTAAAACAGTTTTTTTTAAGTTTTTTCACACAACTTGTAGTTTATATATTTATGATCATTGGCAGCTTGTGGATAAAATAGGCTTAAAAGATTTTGAACTTTAATTTTTTGTTTTTGTTTTTTTTTTTTAAGGAGTATTTTGTTTTTTTTTTTAAGGAATGTTCTGTTTTTTTTTTTTTAGG
>QKWP01001530.1:72786-103799 GCA_003550325.1 Gigaspora rosea
TTTTTTTAGAAAACGTTGTATTTCAAAAAAAGGTAAAGAAGGGTAAAAGTTCTATCTAATATGTGAAATATAGCTTATATATACCAAACCAAAAGTGCTAACCAAAAAAATTTTTACTATGATGCTCAAATATAACCTTACATGGATTATTCAGGGTCCTAGTATTGCTAAATATAGTTTTAATAGCAAGTAGATTAGTGATTACCTCTTGTTCAAGTTTTATATTATCAAATTTTACTAGGTTTTTGTATTAGTTTAAAATACTATTAATTATAGAAGTAAATAGGTTATAAGCTTGGAGCATCTTTTTTGAATTGATTTAGTAATTTGCTATTTAATTTGTTTAATGTTTTCAATATTGCAAATAGTGTTCTGCAAAAGATCTGGGTTCAGTTTAGAATCTGGTCTGATCTGTTGATGAACTGAGTTCAGACCCTTGATTTATTAGAATCAATAAGGGTTCAGACCCATACAAAAATTTGTCTAGATAATATCTGGTGTTAATCTTCAAAGTACCTCTCAGAAATCAAGGCCAACAGAGCAACTATTGATAGTGAGTCATATAAATACAGAGACACAAACTGTGCAGTAGTTTATTGTAGTTGTTAGTATATAGACAAGCAAGATAGTTTATATATAGTGATTTAGCAATTAGAAAGAGTGCGTAATATAATTTGTAAAATCAATTGTATATAGTATAATGTCTTTTATTAATAATAAAAAGTTGTAATGGCAAACATGCCTACAAAGTGGAGCGAATATTGTCTATATATAAAGAATTTACTAATAAGTACATGAAGCTCTTGTACTATAAAGAATCTATTTATTATTTATACTTCTTCTATTATATCAGTCTCTTATACCAGTTCTATTACATTAATCCTTTATACCCTTATCACAACACATAACATATTTGTTACATGCAACATTTCAGTCATATGTGGCACATCCATTCCATGTAGCATATATGACACAATTGGTACATCTTATATAGTACTCCTATGATTTAACACAGAGGTTTAGCATACAAGAATAACATTGGTCTGATCTTACTTAAATAATAATATTGCTGATTGGCTGATTTTAGATTTTTTTTTAAATTAATAAAAAATAAAATAAATTATAAATAAATTATAAAATTAATATAAATTAAAAAATTAAAATAGAAAAAAAAAATTTAATTAAAAAAAATACGAAATTTATTAATTTAAAATATTTAAATATATTTTATAAAAAAAATATAAAATTTATTAATTTAAATATATTTAAATATATTTTATATAATATTAATTTATAAAAATAAAATTTTAAAATTTTTACAACCTTTTGTGGCTAATTTTTTATCAAGTGTTCCAGAATTGCTATAATTATTTTATTTTTTTTTTTGCAAGAATATTAGAACTTTATCAACTATAGTATCTGAAATTTTATAAATTTAAACCGAACCCAGATCTAAGTAATATGAAATTGGGCCCTAATAATTAATGCTCAGACCAGATCTGGATCTTTAAAAATACCTATTCAGTCCAAATCATGTGGAATACTAATTGTTTATATAAAATAGATTTATTAAATCAAATATCTTTTAAAGAACATATACAACATTTAAAACAGTCTGCAAAACTTACAAATAAAATAAACAAGTTTATTACTTAAATAATAGAAAAAAAAGAAAATAACATCAAGTTTCACAAATTAAGCAGTACAATATATTTTTATTACCTCTTACTATATGGTAGATAGTACTTCAATCCTTAATGGATCTGCCTTTTATTTGTGTGATACAATATGATGCAACTAAATTTTTTAAAGAGATACTTACTACAAAGCTATTTTACTAGATGTTGTACCAATAGTAATTTTTTTTTTTTAAGTTTGCTTAAACCTAAAAATTCTGGTTTTACAATACTATACTAGGACCCTGAACAATGCAAGTAGAGGTTATATTTTTTTTTTTTTCGTTTTATAACCGAAACCAGGCTCTTTATTCTTTATTAGTTAATATTATTAATACATGCAGGGAAGATAATATATAGTTTTTAACTAAGGGAATGAAAAAACTCGGGCTTCACTATTGCCTCCCGCTACTTTAGATCTTTACCTGTGGCCTAAAGTTAGCTATTAGGTTATTTCACAACAACCGACAGACTTTGAAATAAAAATTTTAACATAAAACCCTAACCAACAATGGCCCAGGTCCCATTATGTTAAACGAAAAAAAAGTAGTCTAAGTGACCCGACTATTAAACCTAAAATACTCGGGAACTTTCTAAGTGGTTCTCCTAAGACCTCAACCGATAGTCCACGTGATTTGTTTCCAAGCCACTCGTGACAATCAAATCCAACTTCATGGGTGCCTTCCCGATTTGGACAGAGTAAACACTGCCAATCTTTTGGAGGGGGTACGGCAAAATGCCCACTTTTCTGAAAATTCTTTGAAAAAAAAAATCGACAGCACCATTTCTTCACTTGTAATAGAAAAAGGAGTGTTGTCCTTCTCGTATAAGTCCAATATCTGACAGGGAACCAACCGGAGTCTTCTTAGTTTGGTGAGTGATAAACTCTGAGCTTGTCGGCAGGTAGTCTATAAACTTTACCTCTAAACGACAAGTGCCGGTGGTGTGGTGAGTGATAAACTCTGGGGCTACTAGCAAGATACTCAATTAGCTGTATCCCTAAATAATAGCTGCCAACTGTATGTGTCTTCCAATTTTCCTTTTGTTTTCTTTGTAACTTCACTTCAGAATTTTAGCGATTTTGTTTGTACAAGTGATCGGTGGATAGAGTTGCGGAAGATCTCTAAGTAGAGGCTATATTGTTGCATTATCTACTTTTTTGCAACTCTGATTGGTCAAAATAATGTTCAACCAATCAGAGTTGCAGATTTTAGCTAAAATAATTTCATTGAGAGACCAACTATACTATATAAACACCAGTATAATATTAATTCCAAAAGTTATTAGATTTGAATATCCCATGTTTTAGATTATAGATAGTTTATAAACAAGTATTTTTCATAGTTTAGCCAGTGTTTAGCCTTTATTTGTCATTGTTACTTTGTTTTATTTACTCTATCTTAAAATTTATATTAAAACATAAATTGAAAAAAAAATTTGTCTATAGCTACCTGAACCAAAACCAGATTGTTGGAAATAAAATAGAAGAATGTACTTTTATTAATATTATTATTTAAGTGTGTACACACCTCAATTGTTGTATGAGAACTATTAGTTGCCAGCTAAAGTTCAATGCAAATGGCTGGACTCCTTGATTGAACATATAGACTCTGGTTCTAATATCCCAGAGTTTATATGCAAATCTTTCGTATTCAATATACAAAGGTTAGTAAAAAAAGCTTGCAATTGAAAAAGTGGTGTCTTGTGCCTAGGAAGTCCTGTTCTTCTGTCTAATCATTTAATATAAGAAAAACAATAAGCAACATATGTGTCAGATTTGTTTAGAACCATTATGCATTCAACCTCATGACTAGTGGACTGTAAACATGTCTTGTGCCTAGAAGGTCCTATTCTTTTGTTTAATTATTCAATATAAGAAAAACAGTAAGCAATATATTTGTCAGGTTTGTATAGGACTGTCAAGCATTCAACTCTATAACTGGCAGACTGTAAACCTAAACCTGAATAGAGGCTATTAAAAAATAATTTTTATACATATATATTTATATATTCAACTAATATACTAATTTTTTAAAAAATTCTAGATAAAAAAATTTTGCAATTTCAAAATAGATCTAAGATTTTGTAAAAATTTGGGAATCAACTGTTTTTTTTCTAGGACGTGCCAATCAAGATAGAAACAAATTAATCATTTTACAAATTTATTATAATATGAATTTAATATATTATTACAAAAAATATTAGATATTTATAACCAAAGTCTTAATAACATTATTAATAACCAAAAAATTAATCATGTGATCATTATTTATACCCGCAACATTTATAAACTAAAAGATATATGGAGTTTCTATTTTTTATTATATTTTGTAGAAGTCATCTAATATTATCTAATTTATCTACTTTAAATGATCATATTAGCAAGCAAAATAAAAATTATTGGAGATACATTAATAAAGATAGTAAAATTAAAAGCAAAGGCAAGTATTAAAGCTATGCTTGTATTATACTTGAAGAATTTTATTATATTAGTATCTTATTTAGCAAAGAGCTACTATAACTAATCAAATTTGAAATTATTTTCAAGCAGCAAAAATAAATAATCATATAAATCAAAAAAATAATATTTATATTATAAGTTTATATTTATTAATTTTATATTCTAGCTTATGACTAAATTTTTTTTTTATTTGTAGGATTGGGACAAAAATATTGATATAAATAATATATGTATTCAAATTAACAGATTTATTCTAGCAAATAATGTCTAAGCAATAAATTCTTCTTTTTATTAGGCATTAATCTCCATGAATGATATTAGTGAAACTATTAATAATAGTAAAAACAATCAAACAAATAAATGACAACAAAATATTAGAAATATTATTTAATTTAGAGGTTGGTATAAAGTTTGCATTTTTAACAATATTATATATTATGTATCGACTTTGTAGTAATTATTTTTAATATAGATCTCTGTTTATACAAATAATACTAATAAGAGTGTAAATTGTCATAAAAACAAATGTCAATTAGAAGATGAAATAGAAACATCTAAATCATCAGATTCAGAGGTTGATGTAAGTTTATATTACTAGCAATATAATATTATATCATTTGTATAATACTAACCTATATTTCTATAAAACTTGAATGAAATCAACAGTTTTTTTAATCAAGTTTTTCCAGACAAGAATTGGATAACGATTTTTGCAAAATTGCAAAAATCAAATGTTTTTAATAATTAAACCAAAAAAGAAAAGGTATAAATAACAACCAAATCTGGGTGTTTAGTATAATTAAATCAAAATTATTGGAAATCAATTAATTTAAGCTTTTTGTATCATTTAAATATTTATTAATATAAGCTTTTTTAATTTTTAAATTAAAGTATATATATAATTAAACTTTTATATACATTGTTTTGAATTTTTAGTTGTTTGAATATAAAAATTTTGAAAATGAAGGTTCAGAATCAGATTATATTTTAAGGCACAGTATTGTATGTTGTATATTGTATATATATAAATAAATATATTTTTTTAAAATTTACAGATTACTTTCTAAATTCTTTTTTAGTGATATACACTATGCAAAACCATGCCATTATTACTTTTATTAAATAAAAAAACTTTATAGAATTTTATACTAAAATAAATAAATCTAAAAAGTGGATATTGTCTTTGATTATATGTATTGAAGATATTCTTTTTCATAGAGAAATCACTTTGTTTGCTAAATTTCTTATCTATTCTTGGATAATTGATTTAAGCAATTTGGAAACAAAAAGATTATTTACTAATGAGAATTGGCATAAAATCAGTAAAACAGTATACAAGCAACCTACAATTGATGAAAACATTGCAAAAGCATTATCAAAATTTAGAAATATAGGTATCTGGATCCCTTTTATTTGAGAAAATAAATAAATTACAATTGAAAATTATAACTTGAATTGACTTATTGCAAGACGATCAATAAAAAATTTTAAAAAAATAAAAAATAAAATAAAATTAGATCTTATTACATTTAAATTTATAATCTTTATTAAAGGTAGAGTGTACGTTAATCATTTTACATATAAAATCGATAGTCTTTTTTTTTTGTATGGTGCTCCAAGTCACTTCTCATCAAATGCGCCAAATTTGGCTAGATATATTCAAGGTACGCCAAATTTGGCTAGATATATCCAAGATGCGCCAAATTTAGATTTGGCTATATATAAAAATTTGTAACTCAGCCTAAATTATCTGCCATCATATTTTTTTAAAAAATTTT
This sequence comes from Gigaspora rosea, assembly GCA_003550325.1. Taxonomy (NCBI): domain Eukaryota; kingdom Fungi; phylum Glomeromycota; class Glomeromycetes; order Diversisporales; family Gigasporaceae; genus Gigaspora; species Gigaspora rosea. The sequence continues at coordinate 78,702 of QKWP01001530.1, forward strand.
ATTTTTTTGTTGAATGTAAAAATCAAAAGTCAATTAATAAAAAGTTCTCCAATACTTATCAAAATTTTATGGTAAGTGTATTTTGATCTGCTGAATAAGGTTACTTAATCGATTTTAATCGTTTTGCTTAGTAAAATTTAGACTTTATTATGTAGCAACGTTTGTCAATTGTGGGGCGAATATATTTTTTTAAAAACTTTAATATTTTCGTCAAAAGTAAAAATTAAAAGTCAATTAATAAAAAATTCTTTAATACCTATGAAAATTTTGTTTAAGTGTATTTTGATCTGCTGAATAAGGTTACTTAATCGATTTTTTTCGATTTACTTAGTAAAATTTAGACTTTACTATGCAGCAACGTTTGTCAATTGTGGGGTAAATATATTTTTTTAAAAAATTTTAATTTTTCCGTCGAACATAAAAATCAAAAGTCAATTAATAAAAAATTCTCCAATGCTTATCAAAATTTTGTTATAAATGTATTTTGATCTGCTAAATAAGGTTACTTAATCGATTTTTTCAATTTTTTTTAGTATAATTTAGACTTTACTATGTAGCGACTTTTGTCGATTATCAGTTTCACGCCAATTTTATGTAGATCGAAAATATATGACGCCAATTTTAATATAAATTATATGTAACAACAAGGTGCCAATTTTATAGCTTACATAATAAATTGTATAAATTTTTTAAATTTTAATGTTATATAATTTTGATATTTGGACTTTTTAAAAAATTTTAACCGATAAGTTTGATAGAGCTAAAGATAATAATTTATTTTTATTGGTTATTTATTAAATAAATCTTTGGATTTTATAGTTATAAGATTTTAAAAACGCAATCAGAATTTGATGAGATGTGACTTGGAGCACCATATAACAGATTATATAGTAAACACAACTCTGATTGAGTAATTACCTATTTTAAAAATATTTTTACTATGATATTTGTTTTTGTGTAACTCTAGCAAATTTGAAGCCCCCAGCAAATTTAGCTATATAAGAAAGCATATTTTTTTAAAATAATACAACTACTAAAGATTTTACTACTATAAATAGAAGGTTTAATCTGTATATTGCCAAATTTTGGTAAAGATTGAAAGTGGTTTTAAAAAACTTTTATTAGTGGCATATTTCAAATTTTGCATGAAATTCCAATATACCACCAAAATCATATGATAAATGATCTATGTATATTCTACTCTTAATGACAAATTATTGATTTCATTAAATTAAGATTTATGAAACTGTTAATCTAAGAAAAGTATTAGACATAACATCTTATATGAATAAAAATGAACTATTCGGACAAAAAAAGCATTTTGATGCTGAATGGATTAAAAATGTAATGAGGCATTTGTAAGTATTATTATTATTATTATCATCATTTATTATTATTATTATTATTTTTTTTTTTTAAATTCAGCAATTCTGCTTCTTTTATTGATAAGTAAAAAGTTAACCACTGCTGTTAATGATTATTTACAGAGCTCTATGAAAAAAAACTATCCAAGTACTAAGTACCCAAATTGATCTGGCATAACAACCTTTTATCTCAAGTCGGAGCCCAAACTTGCTTGAACTTTGGTACAATGTACATCCAACTATTACTGATACTGGCATTGTATACCATATCAAGATCGCTTTTCTTTCCTTTAAATTTTCTTTTCTTCACAAAGGACATAAGAAAGAGGGAAAGTAGAAATAGACACAATAGAAAATAGAGTTCCTCAAATATTTGATTCAAATATTTGATGCGATTTGAGGTTATACCGCATAATACTATAGGTACTATCATTATTTTAAAGTACTTAATTAAATAATTTATATTATGTGGTGTAACTCAAATCGCATCAAATATTTGAATCAAATATTTGCGGAACCCTAATAGAAAATGAATATAAAAGAAGTAAAAAATAGGAAAAAGAAAAAACAAAAGAAAAGAAAAGAAACTGACAAAAAGAAAAAACAAAAGAGAAAGGAAAAACAAATCTAGATAAAAACCTATACTACGCTCATAAAAATTATACAGTATTAACTAAACTCTCAGTACTGTATTTATAGTGAAAAAACCTAATAGAAAAAACTATACTAAAAGGTTGAAATATACTAGTTAAAATTTTTTCTAAGACCCATTCATAGACATCTACTGGTATCAATCATTGCTATACACATAATATATTGCAGCTTTTATGTGCGCAGTGTATTTTTCATGACTTCTTGTGACTTTAGTTTCCATTTTGGGATATAAACAATATCGATCTTTTGGAGAGGGTATGCCAAATTCCTACTTTTTGGTAAAAAAATTTGAAAAACCCAATCAAGCAAGAGTAGAGTGGTAAAAATTTGAGTAGAACATTACTTGTACTGATTTTAAAGAGAGTGTTGTCAGAAAACTCATTCTTTTACTGTTCTCTATTGTTTTGTTACAGGAAACTTCGTCAACAAAAATAACCTTAATTTCTACCAAAATTTCTTGTACAAGGGTGCCATTTCCTGCTAGTTATCTTGTAAAAGAACACTTTTGGCTTGCATGCTGAATATACAAAGGAGTTTACACAGTGAAGTTGACTTTTATAAAAACTGTTTTCCTGTATTAACCTAATACACTTTAAGTATAGGCAGCTTTCTAGTAAAAAGATTTTTTGTTTTCTTTCGTTAAAAAATTAGTCCAGGAACTTGATAGAATATTTAGGACTTATAATAGCATAGAGTACGGTACAATAGAGGTTAAAAATCTCTTTACTCAAATTAATTTACCTGGATGGTGTAAAGATGGTTTTAAGTTTAAGAAGTCATTATATAATATACTTGGATGTTTAGTTCAATTGGTAAAATTTAATGAAACAAAGGTTTAACAATTACAAGTTGTTAGACTCCAATATTCAGGTAGGTTAGTGAAATTTGTATTATGTGAGTTATTAGTATAATTAATAAATAAATTGTTTGTAGATCTTAAATTGCAAATAAGTTAACTTTCATCTTTTAAAGTTTATATTTCTGTTCTTAAAAAAGAGAACTTTTCAAAATTTCAAACCGAATAACAAATTTAATAATACTCTTTTCAGGTGTTTGGAAGAAAAAATATTTACTATATGATTTTTTTTTAATTGTGCCATTTTAATATTATACCTAGCATATAAGTCTGAACTCTAATAGTATATTCTGCTTTTCTGTTTAACTTTAGAAAATATTGTAGATTGTATGAAGGTTGTAAATAAAAAGCCTACAAATTCAACTAAGAAAGACTTTATGAAGATGTTAGTCAATAATGGCTCAATAACACCATTTACTGTTTCTTTTGTATGGTTATTTGACACATAAATTTTGTCAATACAAAATCTATTTAATAAAATAAATTTAATCATTTTATTTTTCCATTTATTATTTATGCTATATATTTGTTTAAAAGTAATGATCAACAAAATAGATAAAATAGTAGCGAAGAATATTATTTAGTAAAAAGGCAAAAAAGAAACGTAGAAATAATAATATTAATCACATTCATTTTTTTTAATATGTAAATAAAAATATATAAATAGTAGAAATCCATTTTCAATATACTACTAGAGTTTTACTTTAAAAAGATATACAGATATTGCTCTAAGTCCTCTTGAGCTACAATAAAATTATATTTGTTTGATAGTTTTCTTGTTTTCATTATCTCTGTTTAATAAAATAGAGAAAATAAGTAAAATTTACTTATTAGTATTCAAAAAAGCTTATATATATAATCCACTATTACAATGTATATATGTTCTACAGCATGGAATAAGAATAGGAATTATATAATCATTAGTTGACTAATCGACTATTAGTCGACTAATTGACTATTAGTTAACTAATCGACTAAATGTTTTTGTAGTCAGTTAATCGATTAGTCAATTAGTTGATTAGTCAATTAGTTGATTAGTTGACTAGTTGATTATTTGATTAGTCAATTAGTTAACTAGTCGATTAGTCGATTAGTTGATTAGTTGATTATTTGATTAGTCAATTAGTTGATTAGTCAATTAGTCAACTAGTTGACTAGTTTGGTTAATGATTAATATATTAGCACATATGAGTAAACTTATGTTTCATGTATGGTACAGGACATCTAAAAGCAGAAATCACATGACTTGTCCTATTTTCAAAAATTTATAATCAAATTTGATGTTTTTTTGAAATCCTGCATTTGGTTAAAAATTAATTTTTAAAATTAATTTTTAAAATTAATTTTAAAATATTTTAAAATTAACCAATAGCAGTGAGCCAAAACACGTGACTTGTCACATTTTGAGGTAATGTTTTCTGTATCATATAAAAATAGCACACTTTTAAACTCATATATATTAAAAATATATATGGCCCGGTGCAAAAAATTTGTACCTCAAGCACTAAAATTAATTTTGCTCATATAGAAAAGCTCTTCAATTTTTTATGCCAACTAAAGTAGGTTCTGGGCTATCTTTTAATATAATTTTTGTTGCTATTTTATAAATATTTTGTTGAGCAATAAATTTTTGAAAAAATTCAATTAAATTAAAAAAAAAATAGATTTTTTTTAAAAATTTTTAGATTTTAGGCATTATCGCAAGCTATATGCAGTGTAATAGTGTTGTACTACCCAAGTGCATAGCTCTGCATATGCTAAATATATGGTTAAAATTTCAGCTTAATTGGATCAGTAGTTGTCGAGAAATAAATTTTTAAAGTTTAATGTACAATTTACTATATAGTACAAAAGTTGTACAAAAATTACTATGTAATTTTGTACAAAATTTGTACTATATAGTAAATTGTACATTAAACTTTTCTCAACAACTACTGATCCAATTAAGCTAAAATTTTAACCATATATTCAGCATATGCAGGGCTATGCACTTGCTTAGTACAATTCTGTTATACTGCATATAGCTTGCGATAATGCCTAAAATCTAAAATTTTTTAAAAAAAATCTATTTTTTTTTAATTTAATTGAATTTTTTCAAAAATTTATTGCTCAACAAAATATTTATAAAATAGCAACAAAAAATATATCAAAAGATAGCCCAGAACCTACTTTATTTGGCATAAAAAAATTATAAATAAATTGTTAAAATTGAAGAACTTTTCTATATAGACAAAATTAATTTTAGTGCTTGAGGTACAAATTTTTCTGCACCAGATCATAATAAGTTTTAAAAAATTAGAGCCACTAAGTTGTAGTAAATTAGTTAAACTACAAAATAGCAGTCTATTTTTTTTGAATATTAAATGCTATTAGCTTTTAAAATTTGGGAAGCCTTTTGGTGTCCCGCACTATACAACAAATATATATGGGAGTGAGTCAGTAGAAAAGAGACAAATTATTTTTAGTAAAATTTTTTTAATTTTTAAATTAAAATATCTTGACAACTATTTAATTAAATTTGCTAAAATTTTTTTTATTTTAATCTTGAAATTATATAATTAAAATAAAAAAAAATTTATTAAATTTATTAAGAAAGTTGTTAAAATATTTAAGCTTAAAGTTAAGAAAACTTTTACTTAGAAAAAATTTGTCCTTTTCTACTAACTCACTCCCATATATATATATATGCATATATATGTATGCGTATTCTATAATATATATTTTTATAAACCTGACTAAATCAACTAATTAATTAATCAACTAATCGACTAATTGATTAATTGATTAATCAACTAATCAACTAATTAACAAATCAACTAATTAATTAGTTGACTAATTGGCTTATTGACTAGTCAATTAATCGATTAGTTGATTAGTCGATTAGTTGATTAGTCAATTAGTTAATTAGTTGATTAGTTGATTAGATAATTAGTTGATTAATCAGTTAGTCAATTTTTAGTTAGTCGATAACTAACAGTTTTAGTTGACTAATTAATCAACTAGAAATTTTTGACTGATTCCTATCCTTAGTGTAGGACACTTAGAGATGTCAATAAAATAGCTAATTTTTAAAAGTTAATCACTTATGATACAAAAAAGATACAAAAAAAAAGAAAATTACTGTATAAATATAAATAGCAAATTATTTGTTGTACATACAAAATCGGCAGTTTATATAAACAAGTTAGAATAATTTTAAAATTAAATTAAATTAGTCAAAAACAATATAAAAATTAATTTTTAATCTTTTGTAAATATAAACAAAAATACTTCAATATATTTTTCAATTTTTTAATTAATACTATAAAATTTTGCAACGAGTTGTTAATTTTTACAAGGAGATCTATATAAATAATTAACTCTGATTGGTTAGAATTTATGTAAATCATATGATTATCATATAATTTGCATGATTTGCAATATAATTACTATTAAAAATGATCTATGTTATACTTTACCCTTAAAGATAAATCAATTTACTACAAAAATAGTGGTCTTAATTTTTTAAAAAAATTATTTGTTATCAAGTTATTAGAGTTTAAAATTCTGTATTTTTTATATGAATGATCCAAAATGGGACATATAAAAAAAATTTTTTATTGAATATAAAGAATAGATATTTATAATTGCAAAACAATAATTTAAAATATATTTTAATAATAAATATTGACTTGTAATTTAAGTTGTAATAATATAAATTTTATATAATTATTTTTTAGTCATATGTCTTTTTTTTAAGTAACCAATCAAATTACAGAACATACAACCAATTAAAATTTAGAAAATTATAAAATATCAAAAATCAATAATTTTAAAATTAATAAAATTTAACAATTATTATAAAACACACTTATAGTGTTTTACCACTATAGGTAAATTAGATTTGCAAATCTGTATAACAAAAACAAAAAATTTTTACAAAAAAAATAAATTTTAATTACTTTAGGGTTAGGGTAAGGCCTGGGAATTTATCAGGGCATTAGTATATACAAAATTTAGCAAGGAATTTTTTTTATTAGAGCCCAAAGGTGGTTTCATAAGCAAAATTTTGAGATTTAAATGTTTTTTTAAAAAAAATAAACAAAAAAATGATATTTTTGTTACACCTGATCTTAAATTTTGATTGGCTATTCTAATAGTTTTGTATAACATGGTGTAAAATACTATAGGTGCGTTTTAGTAAAACTCAAATTTAAAATTCAAAATGGGACATTTCCATCTCTAAGTGTCCATTTATACAGTATCTGATTTTTGATTATCCAATATCAAAAATTCAGATAACCGTAATATATCTGTATATTGATTCTAATATATGGATATCAGAGTTTTTTTATTTTATTCTACAATTAAAATAGTGTTTGTAGATAGCTTCGTCGCCTAGTTTTAATTTAGTAATAATATGTCGTTTTCAGTTATTATTGTAAGGGGCGATATTAAAAATTTTTAAACTAATATTTATGCATATTTTTATAGTAAGTCCTGTACTAGTGAAGTCACCGAAATTGATTTTTGAAAAAGGCCTATTTCATTTTCATTAGAAAAAATTAAAATTTTTTATAAGGAAGAGCAAATAAAATTATATAGATATGTTCCTTATAATTTCGTCTATTCAAAAAAAGTATTAAATAATTTCGTCTTTTAAGTAAAATAGGTCAAAAACAATTTCGTTTTCAAATTTTAATTACTGGTTTTAGAACCCGAAATGCTTTCGTCCTCATGTATATCCTGTACTATAGGCATATTTTATACTGTATTATATTAAATTATTTCATTTCAAAGCTATTAGGTAGGATGTTGAAATCCAATTGTGTTATGCAATTGAAAAATATGTGCAAAATTAATTTAATATTTTCTAGCATTTAAAGCTTTTATATTGTAGTGTTTGTATTTATAAACAGTTATTTAATTCAAAGCTTTTATTGTACTAAAAATATTTATAAAATAGTAAAGCTTTTATTATATTAAAATTTTCATTCTTCTATTCCGAATAGGTAAATCTTATCATTTCAGCAAATTTATGATATTAAGCTTTCCAAATCCAAGCATTTGGTAATTTTAGTTGCCAAATTACATAATAAATCAATACTTAACTCTAAAAAAATTTTTTGAATTTTTAATCTAAATAGATAATGCGTCTAAACCTATCTTCTCCACCTCTGACACATCTTACTAGATATAGAAATGACTCACTATATAGTTGATTATATTATATCAGTCAAAATCAATATATACATATTTGGCTACGCAAAGTTGATTTTCGTTTAGCATTACATGAGATTTGAAAATATGGATTAGTCAGTTGTTTTTTTTTTTTTTTTTTTTTTTTAAATTAACAAGATATTTTTTATATCAAAGATTATGCAAGGTTAATTTTTCATTTCGCACAACAAAGAATCAAAAATTGTGGGAGCAGTTATATTTTCTCCATCAGTCCTATCAGACAATTACGGGAAATTAAGGCCCCCATTAGATGATACCAAATGAGAATAATGAAAAAAATAAATGTCAAAAATCAAACAATTGGCACAATAAAAAAAAATTTAAAAAAATGAGTCAGCAGGTAATGTGTGTAGCCTTAAATAAGGCAGTTTTTAGTTGATTATTAAGTTAATGTCAATATTTAGGCTCAGGCATGAGGAGGGAGGGAACACATCCCAAAAATATTTGATCAAATCTCATTGGTCAACATTAATCATATGATTAACTAGGTTTATACTGCGTTGTGATTTTGGCTTGTTTAATTTTTAGCTGCAGTTAAGTGAGAGAACGTTGCTTAAAAATCAATTAAAAACGGCATAAGCTTTACAAACTTGCAGGATTTTGCTAAAATGAAATTTCGATAAATAAATACAGTATATAAATAAAAATTACCGTATTGCACAGGGGTGGAATTACAAATTTTGGCCTAAATTAAGCTTAATTCAGGCCGAACCTCAAAATAACGCCCCTGTGCGTTATTTCAGGTAAATGAGTAGAGGAACGAGATCTATTTTTCTGATTCGAAGGTTCTTCATATTCTGGCATGAATGAAAATAAAGTTTCGTTTGAAAATGGAGAATATGACTTTGGCATAAAAAATGAACTCCCATTGTTGATATGAAGTGTCAAATAATCTTGTAAATAGATTCTTTCGCTAGAACAATTATTATTAATAATAACATCTTTGTGTGTACTATTATCTTTATGCTCATCAATACCATGATATATTTGATTATCTTCAATCATGTTTGATACAAAATATGGCGAATTAACCGCATTACAATATGGATTTACGTTTTATTATCGGATACCTTATCAAAAAGTTGCATATCCGAAGATGTAATACCTAGTCCACTATCAAAACCATAATTTTCGAATCTAGAGAGGCGCCTCTTTAAAATTGCCACCTTTTCTTTTAATAGCCTATTTTCATTTTGATATTCTGTATATGCCTTTTCGTACAATTCTATTTTCTAAACTATAAAGATAGTTCTCTTGGCATTCACGAAAAGCACGCTGTTTCGTTAAAATTTGTTTATGCTTCTTATTGGATGGTAGAGTTGCAAGATGCTTCCTACCTCTTCTATTAGGTACGAGTTTACCAGTTGGACCTGCAGGTTCTGTTTGTTGTTGACAAGGAATGACAGGAAAGGTGGCTGAAGAATTTATTATGAAATCTGGTGTAGATGGTAGCCAATATGATAATAGCATCTCGGAAAGCTTTATCGGAACAGATGGTATGGGAATTGGTAATCTTAACGTTTGAGAAATTAATGAAAATGCATTCAATTTCAGCGGTTGCGGTTGGGACATTTCATAAAAAAAGAGAGGTATGGAAATGAGCGAGGAAGGATTAGAACAAAGAGAAAATATCCCATTCTTTTTAATAATTGCAGCGCTGTATAATCGACTAGATTGGTTTTTTTCAACCATTAATCTATCATTTCGCGAACAGGTGTCGTGTTAGTAGTTATTTATACATAATCTACATGTATTCAGACAAAAAAAATGTCATATCATTATATTATTTCAAACTGTTATCATTTGTTTATTTTAACTTTTGTCTATTTAAAAACAGTAAGGGAACTCCTCACCTTTTTAGACTTTAGACTTTATACAAAAAACAAAGAGCATTGTTTGGAATTAGTATACAGAAAAAAAAAAAAAAAAGAGTTCCAACAATTTTTTCCAATTTGATTGTACGTACCACTAAATTTAAAAATACACGCGCAAAGATCATGCCCTATGATTGGTTATTTTCAAACCTTCAGTAGCTCGAAGGTTTTATTGGTTAATAGACTATTGACCTATTCTAAATATTAACCTTTTATATAAATCTGAAATGTATACTAAATGGAGAAATTCAAAAAATAAAAAATAAATAAAAAATGAACGGTTCAAAGTGAACCAAATTCATGGTTATTTGAACCCAATTCAGGCTCATTGAACCCAATTGGTTCATTTGAACCTAATCAGCTCATTTGAACCCAAACCGGGTTTATTTGAACCAATTCGAGTTCATTTAAACCCAAGCTGGGTTTATTTGAACAAAACCCAGGTCAATACCCAAAATAAAATTTGAAATCCTACTTCCGGGTACTTAGGCCCAAGAGTCAAAAAATCAGAAACTCCATTCCCGTGACAACGCTCAAGCTCTGAGAGCTAGTTTTTATTTTTAGTTCTAATTCATCATATTACAGTATTATCATACCTCCGAAAAATTCTCAAACAATCCCGTTTCAAAATGTTAATTAAATATCATTAAATATAGTGTTTGCAAAAGATTTGGGTCCGGTCCGGGATCCAGTCCGGTCCATCAACGGACCGAGTTCAGACCCTTGATTTATCAGAATCGATACGGGTTCAGACCTATACAAAGATCCGCCTGAGTAATACCCGGTCCGGTCTTACTAGAATAATAATGATTGCTGATTGGCTGATTTTAGAATTTTCTTTTTTTTTTAAATTAATAAAAAATAAAATAAATTATAAATAAATTATAAAATTAATATAAATTAAAAATTAAAATAGAAAAAAAATTTAATTAAAAATAATATGAAATTTATTAATTTAAATATATTTAATTAAAAGATCGGTACTATTACTATATTGGGACGATAGTAAATTTTGGAGATAAGTACAATATAAACTTTTATTATATGCTGAAATCTAATAACTGTGACTATGGTAAGGATTTTTTTATTATGTTAACAGCTCAGGTCAATTAATTAAAAGTTGTAGAGCTCACTGAGATGCATCTAATGGTGGTTAGATCATTCAAATTGGTCCAGTATATGCTAAGATATCGCTAAAAAATGATTGGCTAACTATCTAAAATTTTATATAAACAAACTAGAAATTTTATATAGTCAGCCAATTGTTTTTTAGTGATATCTCAGCATGTATTGGGCCAATTTGAATGATTTAACTACTATTAGATGTGTCTCGGTGAGCTCTACAACTTTCAATTAATTTACTTGAGCTATTAACTTAGTAAAAAAATTACTTACCATAGTTACAGTTGTTAGATTTCAACATATAATAAAAAACATAGTAATTTCCTTCAAATTCTAATATAAAAATAGTGCTGATCTTATCCGGATCAGTAATTAAATATTTTGATCTATTTTACAAACAAGCATCTCAAATCATTATCAAAATTATTCTCAGATTGTCAGAAGAGATATACAAACAAATATGAAAACCATATAGGGAGATTTACATTAAAATGCCCATTTTGCAATATAAACAATTTTGAGATAATTGAGTTTAATCATTTGTTTTGATTTTCAGACTGATCCAGAATTAAGCAAATTTCACGATTTTGATTAGTTAAAGGTAACAGGTGACTATTGGGTAATCTTGTAATGTACTTGGCCTTAGAAGTCTTATGTAATTTTTTTTATATTATCTCTATTTTTAATTATACAAATCGCCTTTTATTTATAATTGAAAAATGTCAGGCATGTTAAAATTTACATGAATTTAATAAAAACTCATTTTTCAAAAAATTTTGCAAAATGGGCCCTTTTAATATGAAATACCCCATATTGTGTCTCCCTTGCTCAATGGAAAAGAGCAAGCAATATTCTCTCTAAATACAAGTAGACTCAAATATAACAACAATACCCACGTTATAAAAAGTCATACTAGTATAAAACTATACATTTAGCTAGTATTGTCATTGGACATGTTCAACACTAAGTTTTTTGTCCAACGTTCAAGATTAACCAAAACTGTAAAGTCTATGTTCAAGGCTTAAATAATGAATTAATTTAATAAATATATAATTATATATTTTTTTAGGTGCTGGATTTATTTTTAAAAAAAATTAAAATAGATAAGCTTAATAAAATTTTAAGTAATTTTAATTTGAAAAAATGTTCAAGATATTCACAAAATGTCCAATATTCTTTATTGCATTTAGCTATCTCTGCGGCCTTCCTGACCAATTACACTTCTGACTCTAATAATTGCCTACCAATAGGCCAAGCCCATTGCAAAATTAGTATTTGGTCCACAACATAGATCAAATACAGTACCCCAATAAACAACATGCTAACTATTCAAATCTAGGTGAGTCTTGACCACTCTAGTAAGTTAAGGTTGCAGATAAATTAGTTTGAGCTTTTATTTTTGTATATATTATATATATTTGTTATTGTACAATTTAAGCTGTTTATATATTATATATAACTGTTTATATAAATTACCTAATAAAGATATAAGCAAGACCTCATCTAAAAATATATATATATATATATATTTAAATATATTTTATACAGCATTAATTTATAAAAATAGGGTGTGGTGACTTAGGGAAGTTGGTAAGTTGTCACCCCCAAGTGGCAGTTCTAGAGTTCAAATTCCACTAGCGACATTTTGGAAAAATAGACCTGTATTATGGTAACTGTTTCCTGTCGATCGGTTGGGTATATCACTTGTAGTCCTTGGTTACCATCTCGAATGGGAGCTTTCAGGCGAAGTTGTGTCTGGTGACACAGACAAATCCAAGGAACCGAGAAAATAGAAACCCATTTAGAAAGTCCCGAGTAAGGAGGTAGCAATGATCTTCAACGGTGCTACCAGAACCGGTATATCAGAAACCGGAGCTGGAGAACTGGACGATATGACCTTCAGAGGAGAGGGTCCACCAACCTAGCCACCGGAGTCGTACCAAGGAAAAGGACCTATGTTCCGGAATTAGGTACTAGGAAAAGAAAAACCATAGTAGCACCTAATGCTGGGTAGATCAACACTTCCGGGCCAACTGGATTGGAAGTTTGGGGTATCCAGTAATGGACCGGTAGGAAAGTAATAGTGGGTACCGGGGTCAATGTGAACTTTACAAGGGCAAAAGTAGGTAATGCAAGTTATCGAAGCATAGGTAATACCTGTGTAGGACAGAAACTACTCTACTAAGTGTACCACAAGGATAAATTAGTCCTAAGGGGATGTAGTTAGCATCCGGAACTGTCTTCGACTAACTAATGTATCGGAGGGCTGTGCTGGTGATACAAGTAGGATTGACATGTGAAGCTTGGACCAGAGGGTTTAAATAGGCAATTACCTAGTTGGGTTGTAGGTATGGCAGCTAGTGTAGAACCTTCAGGCGGACTACTTCAATTAGACAACCAAAAGTTGTACGTGTGGCTAATTGTACCCTCATTTAATGTAACTCAATTGTGAGGTGCCCAAAGAGGCACTCTTGATTCACAGGCTTGATTAAATAAACTCTTACCCAGAGCGGAAACAAAAAAAAAATTTATAAAAATAAAATTGTAAATTTTTACAACCTTTTTGTAGTTTTGCCACGGGTTAGTAAAAAATCATTTAGCTAATTTTTTATCAAATGTTCTAGAATTTATAAAACAGCTGTAAACAGTTTTTTTTTTTAGCAAGGACCAGTATTAATTTTTTAATTAAAATTTACTATGCGAATACTATACAATTTTATAAACTTTTTCTACAATACAGGACAGCTAAAGATATCAACTTTTTATTTTATTATAAAAAAGGTACCAAATTTGGATAAGGACACTATAAAGTATCCACTTGTTACTAAGGTGCACCAAATTTAAAATAATGTAATACAAAAATAACTAGTTTTTATTGGTTTATATATATAGATCAGCGCCAAAATTTGATTTATATATAAAATAAACAAATTTTAAACTGTTATAACACTGTTAAAAATAAAAATAAAGAAAAATCCTCTTTCAGAAATGTAGTTTGGGTTATAAATTATCAATTTGAAAGAGGGTTTTTTGATTTAATAATTTTTTGTTAAGTTATAACATTTTTAAACCAACTAATTAAACATGGATATTTTTAGCTGTCCCGTACTGTATATGACAAATAAAAAAATAATAAGAAAATGCTTGTACTATGTGCATTACTTACAAAATGGCAGTTTTTTTGTGTAGTATCTGCACATCTACTGAAAAAACTGTGTACAGAATTTTGGTTCTGTGCATTGCACACAGTTTGCACAGTGAAAATGATTACTGGTGAAAATATTAGAACTTTATCAACTATAGCATCTGAAATTTCACAGATCCGGACCAAACCCTGATCTAAATAATATAAATTTGAGCCCTAATTTTAAATTTGAATTGATGCTCGAACTGGGTCCAGATCTTTAAAAACATTTGCTCAGTTTAAATTATATAAAACACTAATTGTAGGCATGGTATAAGTTCTTCCATTCTGTATTTGCTTTACTAATCCAACTAAAAAGTTGCTAGTAAGCAAATGGCAACAAAGGTATTTGAAACTGGCATGACTAATTAAGTACTATAATGGTTGAGTTAAGATAGTTAGGTATTGTTAAGTTCTGTTTAAGTACTTGTTTAGTTTTCTGAATAATATTGCTAAATTTTTTGAGACTAATGTGTACCATACTATACTGAGCAAAAGACCTGAGGTCTAATACAAAATTCTTGATCAAAAACTTACAAAGTACCTGAGTATTTCATTTGGTAATAGGTATTTTGTATAGTAGGATCTTTTGAAAGGGGAGTATTTTGTATGAGAGGTATTTTATAATTATTCTATATTTTGTACAATAAATTTTTAGCAAAAAAATCATTATAAAAATCATTTCAATTAAATTTAATTAATTGAAATGATTAGCAATATTTCGATCACTAACAAATCTTATTGAAAGAGCTGCTTGATACTACAATATTAATTAATATAATATATCTAGGTCTTTTACAAAATTCTTTATCAAATAATTGCAAAATACCCAAATATTAAACTTGATAAAAAAAAATGCTATGTAAAATACTCAAATCTTTTGTATAGGGGTACTTAGAAAGGGTTTTTTGCTTAATACGATATAGTAGATATATTGCTATAGTTAAAAAGATATATTAAAAAGTTATAACTTATATACTGAACTTTTTGTTAAAAATATGTTATATTGCAGTATTGATAATACAAATTTGAATTTTGTGCTATATGGTCTCTAGTAATTCTGAAGTATCTGTTGATAGTAGTATATTGTAAATAAAAGATTGCTTTTGATTTAATTAGAAAAATTTTCCTATAGATTATTGTTTATAGTTTTGTAGTCAAAAATTCTTCTGCAGATTTGTTTGGGTTTGCTAGTCCGAGCATATGGAAAGGACTATCTGGATAAGAATCTTGTGGTCACACTGGGTACTAGTATGAGAATCATTTATAGTATATTTGGTAAGGTATATTAGTACAAAGTAATATATTCAAATATAGTTAATTTGGCTGCTGTATTTTGAACTTTGCTATGTATGACTTTGGTTTTGTGAATAGAATACCAGATTATACATGTTGTTATAGGACAAGAATTGGATGAGTTTGTTTTGACTGAGCTAGAGTGTATTTTGTCCATAGTAGTATTGAAGTCTTTTAAAGCAATAGAGAGTATACTGCATAATATGGTCTGTTGTATTTATTGAATAATGCAGTTTTGTGTTTCAAGTCTAATAGAAGAACTATTACTTGGAAGGTATATTGAGATAATTCAGAATTTGAAATTATTTTTGAAAAAGATATCAATAGCAATTGTGTAGTCTGAGTGTATAATGATATTGTAAATTTGAAAAGTAAGATTATTGTTTAGTATAAGTGCAGTTTTCGCTTTAGAGCCTTTTGTACAGGACTAGAAATAAGTGTAGTAGAGAGTTTTGTAAGGTTTGGTAGTTAATTATTTATTGGATATTTGGTTTCTGTTAGACCAATAATATTAAAGTTGTTTGCAAAATAGTATTGCTCCCAAACTTGTTTTTTAAGTTTTTGATTAAGACCTTAAATATTGTGTGTTCAAATAGAAAGAGAGAGAGAATTAGATTGGTTACTAGTATTGGTAGATATGGCAGAAAAGTCTGTATATTGTGCTATATTTGTGCTACTTATTGACTAGTTTAACTTGTATCTATTGGTATTGTATTTTCCAATAGCAGGAAAGTATAATTGTCTGTTAAATCATTGTTTAAATTATTGAGTTTTTTTATTATTTGTAGGACACTTGCAAATAACTATATTGTACTAGGTAAGGCTGGTCTGACTTGTGTATTTATTTTAAATATGCTCTATATGAGAGTAGGTAAAGGTAGTAGATCTAGTAAAAAGTCTGGAATAGAATTAATCTTGAAGTGTAACCAAAGTATCTTTATAGTAAGGACTATATTCTGTTGTGATATAATTAAAAGTGATAGTTCAATGTTTTGGTCAGAAAGAAAAGTTTTTCAGTCAGATAAGTTATTAGGCAGCTAAAGCAGATATTTAGAGTAATAAGATAAGTTTGCTATTATTTCCTTAGAGAAGTTAGTAAGGATTTGAATCCACTTTTTTGAGAGTTGTATAAAATAGTAATACTTGTGTAGTTCTTTAATAGTTTTTATTAGATCTTTTAGTATTTTGATCAAGAAAGAAAATTAAATTTTTCTATAACTTGGTCTATACTAGAAAGGTTAGACTTGTTAGTAAAGTTGGCTTGCATAATGTGTTCAGGTTAAATTTGTAGTAAAGTGTTATCTTTTAGAAATTTTCTGGCTTCCTGGTTGCATAGCTGCCTTAATTTTTTTTTTTTTTTTTTTTTTTTTTTTTTTTTTTTTTTTAAGTTTAGAGGCCGTGTGCTATGGCCGGGATTTTATTATGAGTTATAGTGACGTAATATTTGTTACATGAATGAGGATACAACTAGCCACACGTGCACTTTTGGTGCCTAATTTAAGTAGTCCGCCCGAAGGTTCTACACTAGCTGCCATACCTATAACCCAACTACGGGAATTGTCTATTTAAACCCTCTGGTTCATGGTCCTCCTATTACTACTGACGCACTACATTTAATGCAGATATTGTGGGCCACAACCCTTTTAAATTCGATGACCTAAGGGCTACTTTACCCTCGCACAAGAGCCTACCGGAACAAATTTCATGTCCCATACATGTACCATTGCCCGGATTTGGTAACCGAGGCTACCTGCCCTTATTAGGTTCGTTCCGATCGTAGTATCCGCCTTCTCTGGTGCATACCGTAGGACCGATTTTCACTACCTCCTAACTCGGGTCTTGCCAAACGGGTTCTTGTGGGTTTTTTTCGGTTCCCTGGATTTGCGATGTAACACATACATCATTGCGCCCGCAGGCTCCCATTCAAGATGGTGGAACCAAGGTTACAGGTTTAGCACCCAACCGCTCATAAGCCACAATCACCGAACGCAGATTTAACTTCAAAACGTCGCCAGTGGGATTCGAACTGTCAACCTGCCGCTTGGGGGGTGACACCTTGACCACTTCTCTAAGGCGCCACACCCGCCTTAATTTTGTTTGTATTAGAAGAAAGTAATAGCTTTATATTAAAGTAGTTATTAAGCAGAAGCTGGAATATATAGTAATCTCTAAATATAGAGACTATTTCTAAATGTGAAACAGTTAATATGGCAAAGTTGTATAGAAAGAAACTTCTAACTCTAAAATTGAGTTCTTGGTAAATAGAAGAAAAATGTTTTTTTTTTAAGTGGCAATTTGAAGTAAATATCAAGTATTTTTTTATTTACTTTGTAGTAATTTGCAAGTTTTTTTTATATTCAGCTAGATATAGTAGTACTGCTTTGTATTGATTGAAAAAAACTTATACAAGTTGGGAATTAGACCACTATAATGTGCAGGAAAAGAAAAGCTTTACAAAGTATGCCTTTGAAAGTTCACTAAACTTGAAGATTTTTCTTAAAGATTAACTACTTTTTGGTATGTAAATATCATTTAATAGAAAATAAGAAAGGAAAGATTACTGCTATTTCCTTAGTAATCTGGTCTGGGTGCTCTAGAAGTAGGAGTAATCTCTCTTCAAGAGCTTTTTGAATTTTCTTTTTAATTATTTTGGAAGATTTTTTATTTTAGTTTTTGACTTGCAAGAAACCTTGTATGTATTATAGTAGCTCACAAATAGCTTTTACTATAAGTCTAGTAAAGTTAATATTGGCAGGGTATTGGCTGATAAGCATTTTTTTAAGCATCAAGTAAATAGTAGTGCATGTTTTACAGTTTGTAAATATAATTTTATTTTCTCTTTTGTATGTCTCAAGGGTATCGTTATATAGGTTGGTATATTTTTTTTGATATGCTAGTTGGGTTCTTTGATTCTTGTTTAAGGTGGTAAAAAATCTGGTATTATAGTAGATAAATTTAAGTCGAATAGCCTCAGAAAGTATAAATTGTATTGGACTTGTTTGTCAATTTGTAGCTAATAAATTTAAAATTCTTTTTGAAGTTGTTAATGTATTTGCAATAGTATCAAATGACCAGCTTAGATTAAGTATAAATATATCAAATAATTAGCCAAACTAAAGTATAAATATAATAGTTAAAATAAATTTGGGAGATTGAAGATTGTATTTACTGGTACTTCTAATTTGCTCTGTATAGTAGTTGCTTATTCCATATAATCTGTGGTATCTGTAGAGGGTATATTTAAATATATTTTAGTAACTTGGCTATAAAGTAGTCTACTGCTACTAGGGGTATTGTTAAGTATTGTTTTAGTTGCTTTGTTAGAAAGAACAGTTTGTGATAATACAACCCATGAGTATTTCTTGCTGTTGTTTGGCAGGAATGGCCAAGAGTGGCTATGCAACAGAGTGGTAGTACTAGAGATAATTGTTAGAGTGATTAATATTTGGTAGGTGTTGATAGCTATAGTACCACAATTTGCTTAATAAATACAGTAGTTGATAAGTATATGGGATAATTTCAATAGAAACAGCCCATTTTTACATATATTTTGTTTTGAGATAATTGAGTTTAATTATTTGTTTTAATTTTTAGACTAATCTGAAATTAATCAAATTTTACAATTTTTATTAGTTAAAAGAAACAGATAACTATCGAGTAATTTCATAATGTGTTGGCCCTATGCAGCTTTGTGTAATTTTCTTTTACATTTTTATTATTTTTTATTATACAAATTGATTTTTATTTATAGTTAAAAAAGTTAATCATATCAAAATTTATATAAATCTAATAAAAACTTAATTTTTAAAAATTGTAAAAATGAGCTGTTTCTATTAAAATCACTTTATATATTTTTTAGAGCAAGAAAGTCAGAAAGTGTACTATTTAAGCTAAAGTATATGTAGGTTTGTATTGTTTGGTATTGTACTTGTTAATTGGTCCTGCTTGCTTTCTTTATAGCTTTTGACTAATTTATTATTATTTTCTGGATCAGTTGTATTATATGGAATTAATAGAAGATTATTGGTTCATTATGCCTTTGTATAAAGTTTTATTATATTTTCATAGAGCTGTACTAGTATAGCTAAATCACTGCTTCAAGTCATTTTGAATAGTTTTGCAATGATATTAACAGTACCATCTCCTTGTGCTATAAGATCAAATAGAACTGATTGGTCTGTGTTATTTTGTTTGTATAACCAGTAGAGTAGAAATTTAACCAAATTTGAATTTTTTTTAGCTTAGTAATATTAATATAAAAGATAAATTTGTCTTTGTATTCTGGTAAAAAAGAACAGAGAAGAATACAAAAAATGTAAGTTTAGACTAGTTATTAATAGTAATTTTGATGAACTTTTTAGCAGGCTCTGTTTCTAATATGATGAGCTTTGTATAGAAGAGTTTCTTTTGGCTAAGCTAATTTGCAAGAAAATAATAGAAAGCTAATAAAAGAGGAGAAGCTACTTAAGAACATGGTTTCTAGTACGATTTTGGTTCAAGAAAGTGTTTGTATTAGTATTTTTTGTATTTTTATTTAAAGTTAAGGTAGCAGAGTGCTTTTTGTTATCAGGTGTTGGTTGGTTCTTAGGACCATTATTGGTATATAACAAAAAAACTAAGTTGTCATCTGTTTTTAAGTTAATTGCTTCTTTTTGAAAGGATTTAAACCTTTTTATAAATAATGCACCTTTTTTAGATTAATATTTGAATGCTCTTGCTAGGTATACTTGTGGGTTGTATAAACAAATAGTTCTGTGCTCTTCTTTGAGTATATTAAATTCAAATTTGATTTGAGATGTTGAACTTACAGAGGAGATAAATTTTATTTTATTATCAAATAGTTCAGGTATAGTTTTTTTCTTTTTTGTTTATTATACAAAATTCAAATAAAATAAATAAATAAAAAGTTGCATATTATAAAAAAAAAAGTCTGATTTTTATCATTATTATATATGGGGTGTTACATATTAAAACAGCTCTTTTTTACATATAATTTATTTTGAGATAATTGAGTTTAATCATTTGTTTTGATTTTTGGACTGATCCGGGATTGTAAATTTCATGATTTTGATTGGTTAAATGTAACAGGTGACTATCGGGCAATCTCGTGATGTGTTGGCCTTACATGGCCTCATGTAATTTTTCTTTTACAATTATCTTGATTTTTTATTATGTAAATCAACTTTCATTTATAATTGAAAAATATTGATCATGTCAAAATTTATATAAATCTAATAAAAACTCAATTTTCAAAAAATTGCAAAAAAGGGCTGTTTTAATATGTAACACCTAGAGATGTGCCATACGCATTATGTAGGTGACGTTGCATGCTACATAATGCTACATAATGCGATGCAAGTTGGCTAAAATTTAAAAATGCACATAGAAGTTATTATATAATTTTGATTTATTCATTTCTTCAACAATTGCTTTATAGACACTTGTTCCTATCAAATTTATAACTCGTGAAATCCAATAAAAAATTGATCTACCAGGCCTGTTTCCACCATATAAATCAAATATTTTATGTTCTCAAATCCGATAACCTCTTAGTAATAATACAAAGTCTGTTCACTGCATATAGGCCATAGTATATTGTACAGAATTGCATAATGCATCATGTGACATGATGCTGCATTATGTGATGCAAAGCCAAAAAAACTTACATTCGCACATCTCTAGTAACACTCCATATAGCAATTAACTTTTAAATTAAATAAGTCATATTATTATATCATGAAAAATAATAAACTTTTAATTAAAAAGTTAAAAAAAAAGTCTATTACAAATCAAGAAACTTTTGCTCATAAATTATTTTTAGACTTAAATATAATAGTTTTTAATACTGTATAATTATTAAAATCATATAACTACAAATCCCAAGTTTAACTGGTTCTGGTTATAAACAAGTTTAGATGAACTAGATAACATTTCTACTCAAATCATATTTTTTTTAGTTTTTTTTTTTACTACAAAGATCTTTATCCTATAGTTGGTAATAGAATTACTAAATTACAACTAAATTACAGCAATTATAGCATTTTACAAGTATAGAATTAATTATAACTATATAGCACCTAGTCACTTCAACCCGGAAACTAATGAATATATTCATATTAGCAGATCAGCATAATTGGGTAAATCGAATCATGATCAAGGATTATTAAAAAAATTTTGCTCGAAAATTTATTATAGAGCAAATTTTCACAAAAAACAGCCTTTTTAACCAGCTTTGCATTTATAATTAAGTACGTAGAATATTATAAAGTTCATGTATTTAATTATAAGCCAAAAGTAGATTAAAAAGGCCATTTTTTTGAAAATTAGCATCTGAATTTACTCTTGATAGTTACCAACCCATCTTACAATGCCCAACCCATTCTAAAACATCCAAGTATTTCAACAAATGGTAAAAGTACTTCTTTTTATAGCTTAGCATAGCTTTTTTATTGATTTTTTTTTGGTTTTTTAACTTGTTTAGACGTCAAAGAAGCCCTTTTGTTAGTTGTAACAAGTGCTTCATTTGTTAGTTTTTTAATGTCACTTAGGAGCAAATTTTTGTGTAACAGTTTATTGAAAAAAGGCCCAATTATGCTGATCTGCTAATATGTGTTATTTGCTATATAAGCATTTCATTTATATTATTTAATCAGTAAGCATAAATGTAATTGTCTGGAGCAAAGCAGAGAACTTTAATTTAAAGTGTATTCTGCAGTCGAATATAATAATTATAATAAATTTTAAAACACATAAATATGTATATAGGCATGTATATTCTTATCTAAATCATAAATGCTATTAACAATAATATTATTTTCGATCAATTTGATCGCTAAAGACAATCTTAAACAATAACTTATAGAATGATTTAATTGGTTAAAAAAATAAATCACAATATTTAAATCAAAATAAAACCTAAATTTACAAACCCTTTTTTTATAGTTATTATGTGTATTAAATTAATAAAGTTAACAGAATCAATTTTAAAAAAACTTTAATAGTATTATATTATTTAAAGAAAAATATAACACAGTACAGTATTTTAACAAATGGTATTATTAGCAGATAGTATTTCTGCATTATGACATTATAGCATTATAGCATTATAGCTTTACAGCTTTACAATTATGGCTTTATGGCTCATAGCAATTATAGCAAAAAATATGGCAATACTATAACTATATTAATTTGTAATTCTACCACCAACTATACCCCATCCTATATGTCATTTTTTAATTGTATTCATAATTATAATGAGTTTTAATTTGTATTGTAATGATAATTTTGGTACAGTACGGGACAGCATAAGACATCCAATTTTAATAGGTCTTTTAAAAATGGCATAACCCAATAAAAAATTATTAAATCAAAAAACCCTCTTTCAAATTGATAGTTTGTAACCTAAACTACATTTTTGAAAGAGGGTTTTTGTTTATTTTTATTTTTAACAGCACTATGAGGGTTTAAAAATTCCTTTCTTTATATGTAAGGTAAGAATTTGGCGCACTGATCTTCATGTGACATGCAAGATAAGCCAATAGAAATTACGCATTTCGGTCACGTGATACGAGTAGATCTGATAATATTTAAACGTTATCAATCTTTTTTTTAAACCAAAAATGCCAAAAAAACGAAAATTAGAACAATTAAAGCAAGAAAAAGCGAAATTAGCTCGTTCTGCAAGGAATAAGGCCAGAGCCACCAAGAACAAAACCAGCACCACAAGCACAAGAACGGGTACCAGAAGCACCACCACCAGAAGCACCACTGCCAGAAGCACCGCCACAGGAACCGATGATAGTGACTTCGTCTCAAGCGAAGAATATGATAGTGATGATTTAACTCCAGTCAATTCTGACGACGAATATGACTTTCAAGAGGATGATTATTTCCGAGAGGAGGATATTGATGGTGCAAACCTAGTTATAAGTCGCCTTCTCGCTGCGTCAGCAGCAAACTTTAAGGAAAAAATGCGCCCAGCCACTTATATCAGTAATTCAAAACGAACAAAACAAAGAAAAAATAAACTTCTAAGAGAAGCGGCAGTAGGATCCTTAAAAATATCTCAATTCTTTTCTTCTGCAAGTTCTTCACATGAAAATGGAGATGAAGATAATAATTCAGATATGATTGATGAAGGGATTCCGATCGATAGATTGGATAGTAATGAAATAATTTCTGAAACAATTGAGTTTGTGAATGATGTAATTCGTGAGAAACAACTTTAAGATGCCGAGAAAGCTCGTTATATGGCAGTTCTATACTTTCTCCGGCTTTTATTAAAGGGCGAAAAAAAAATTGAAGCGTCAGAAACAGTTGCCAAGGTTGTTGGTGGTGGACCATGGCTCGCTAAATGTATTAGAAAGTGGACAAATATCTGTATGAAAAGTATGCACTTTATTTTTTTAATTTATTTTGGGAGGTGGTCTACAAAACCAAATTCTGACTATGTCAGAATATGGTTTTTACTGTTTTATGATAAATAAATAATCATTATTCTTTATTACAGGTGAATTAATCCAGAATTTTCGTGGAAAGTTCCCTTCTAAAAGCCTGCTCAATGATGAGTTGGTTTCACTCCAGGTGGCCACGTATCTGAGTTAACAGAAGTTCAAAGTAAATCCGATAGTCGTTAAAAATTATGTGGAAAATCAGGTTCTTCCCCAATTAAATGGAGCCGTGAAACGTATCTCTATTTGAACTATACGCCAATGGATGCATAAACTTGGCTTTCGCTATAAAAGTTATCAAAAAGGCGTATATATTGACGGGCACGAAAGACCGGATGTTGTTGCCTATCGACAAACCTTTCTTCAGGAAGTTGCCGAATATGACCGATTTATGTCAAAATGGCATGATGAAAGTTGTAAAATCAGAACATTCCCAGAATTAATTGGTGACGAAAAAGAGCATATTTGGGTAACTCATGACGAGTCTACTTTCTTTACTTATGACGGAATGCATGCCATGTAGGGCCCGGAAGGAGAACAACCATTAAGGAAAAAAGGATTGGGTTTTGGCGTCCATGTCAGTGATTTTTTAACAGAAACTATTGGACCACTAAGGGATAATCTTGAGGAGGCGTGCAATAATGGTACTAGGTTCACGTAATGGTGGGTTTTGGAATACTAACAAATTACTCAATCAGGTGCAACGGGCAATAAACATCTTCGAAAGAACACATCCAGGGTGTATAGGTAAAGTGAAAAAAAACAACTTTAAATCTTCTATAGATATAAGATCAAAGATCATATTAAATGTTAATTTTTATTTACAGGCTTATTTGCCTTTGACAATGCCACGTCCCATACAGCTTTTGCAGAAGACGCACTTGTAGCTTCAAGAATGAATCTTGGTCCCGGTGGTTCTGTTCCAAAAATGCGAGATACTGTTTGGAATGGACAACGTCAATCAATGATTATTGAAGAAGATCATTATGTTTACGATAAAAAAACAAAATCCTATATCAATCTGCGTGGCCAACCGAAAGGAATCAAATGGATTCTTACCGATAGAGGGTTGTGGCGA
>QKWP01001530.1:104548-127798 GCA_003550325.1 Gigaspora rosea
CTTTAATTTTTTGATTTACGATAAAATCCTGCATGCAAAAAGACCCGGGTAATTTCAATCAAATTTACTTGCAATAAAGAAAACTATGCGCAATGTTTTGCTGTAACTACGGCCGAGTAAATTTACCACCCAAATTTATTTTAAATCATGCGATATGATTTATCACTAAAATAATATCACATAATCTGAAATAATTTGGGTGGTTTACTCGTGTGTGTGTAAAATTTTAATTGTGTGTGCAGCGCATAGGCTACACAATAAACGGGTGTTTGTAATTTGTTTAGGTCCCGGGTTTTCATATTTGTGGTTCTCAATTTGGCGTTTTATTGGATGTCTTTTATTGTCCTTACTAAAATTTGGCATTTTATTGGATGTCTTTTACTGTCCTTACTAAAATTTGGCGCCTTTATATAAAAATTGGATGTCTTATGCTGTCCCTTAGCAAATTTGGCGCAGTGGATGTCTTATGCTGTCCCGTACTGTAGTTATACTAGAAGAACTAAGTGTAACAATTACCGGTATATATAAATATATTACTTTTTTAAAGTTCAAGTTTGCTTAAAGTTAATATGAGTGAAGACTAAATAAGGTTCATTATCATTTATTATAGCTAAGTATATATACTTTCAATTAGGTGGTACTTACAATAAATTAGTACAAAAAAAAAATAGGGTAAAATTAGAAACTGTTACTAATTTACAAAAACTTATTATATTTATGCTTTGTTTTGTTATATGAGAATTTCTATTAAAAAAAATAAAATTTTGGATTCCTGCTCTGCTGATACAGCTGGACTATAAGAACCGATTATATAAGTTTAATGGTCTTATATAGGTATATCATATATTAATTTTGCAATTTTAATTTATATACCATAGTGCACTAATCAAAGTGACTGGAGTATAATACAATCTACCTATCAAAAAACTTACAAAAGACCTGGGTATATTATACAGCAGCAGGTTAGTATCGCAAAAAAAAAAGTTTTAAAGCTTATGCATAAACTGTACTTGTAATGAGCAGTCTAAAAATTTAAAAAATTCTTTATTTAATTAATAGAGGTCTCATGTTTTGTACCGAGTACTTTGCAATAAGATATTAAAAGGGGGTACTTTAGTTAGTACACTACGGTAATAGAATTTAATTAGACATCACACTCTATGAAGTGCTTGTATATCGCACCCCAATGATCTACTAATTAAATTTGAAGATTAGATGTAAAATGCAAATTTTCTTTGTATAACAAAATAAAGAAATTTTTTTAAAATTTGTAGTATCAAAAAATTTCATCTGCAGTTGCCTCTCTCTAATCTGAACCTTTCTAAACTGAACACTATTAAACTCTCTCTAAACTGAACAAAATCTTTGTAAATTTTATTATAAAGTTCAGATAAGCAAGACCCCGAACAATCTATGTGAGGTTATATTTGAGCATTATAGTAAAATTTTTTTTGGTTAAACATTTTGGTTTGGTATATATAAGCTATATTTTACTCATTAGATAGAACTTTTACCCATTTTAGGGGTGTGGCGACTTAGAGAAGTGGTCAGGTTGTCACCCCCAAGCGGCAGGTCGAAAGTTCAAATCCCACTGACGATGATAATGAAAAATTAGGCCTGTGTTACGGTAACTGTAGATCAGATCGGTTGGGTGAGAAACCTGTAACCTTGGTTCCACCATCTTGAATAGGAGCTCTCAGGCGCAATGGTGTTATTGTTACACCGAAGAATCCAAGGAACCGGAAAAACAGAAACCCGTTTGGGAAGTCCCGAATAAGGAGGTAGAGTAGGATCTTCGACAGTGCTACCATAAATAAGGTCGGTACCGGGACCCGAACGAACCTTATAAGGGCAAGGGATGTGCTTAGTGGTTCGGAGTGAAACCGGACTGCGAGTGTCGGTATAATGCAGATGCGTCAGCACTAAAAATCCAGGAATGACTGTGAAATGGGACGTGGTTGTTCATGGTATATAAACCAGTTGTTGGACTGGTCTAAATGAACCTAGGTTTGTCCTGGGTGAGGCTAGTGCAGCTGGTCGCACTTGATTATCCTAGAGGTAATGGAGTGTGTCGGGCCTGTTAAGAAGTAGTAATGTAGCGTATACGGAGACCAGAAAGTTTAAATAGACAACTTCCATAGTTGGGTTGTAGATATGGCAGCTAGTATAAAACCTTCAGGCGGACTATTTAAATTAGGCACCAAAAGTGCACATGTAGCTAGTTGTATCCTCATTTCATATATACAATGTAATATGAAAACAATTAATAAAGGTCATAGCGAGGCAGCCAAAGTTTAAAAAAAAAAAAACTTTTACCCATTTTTAACTTTTATTGAAATACAATGTTCTCTAAAAAAAAAAAAACAAACGTTCCCTAAAAAAAAAAAAAAAAAGTTTTTAAAAAAAAAAAAAAAACAAAACATTTTCTAAAAAAAAAAACCAAAACGTTCCCTAAAAAAAAAAACTAAACGTTCCCTAAAAAAAAAAATGAAAAAAAAATTTTTAAAAAATTTCTTATACCCATTTAATTCGTAATGTGTCCTAGATCATAACTACATATACTACAAAATAAAAAAAAAAATAAAAAAAAAAGCACATTTCGACCTATTTTTACCCCTCTCACCCTTTTATCCTTTCTCCCTTTTCCCCCTCTCCCTTTCTCTTTTCCCCCTTTCACCCTTTTACCTCTCTCACCCTTTTCCCCTCTCTTCTTTTTACCTGCTGGGTTACTACTATAGCCCAATTTTCATTAGCACATTTCAAATATAACATTTATAAAAATTCCCACATTAACATTCTTTCAAATATACCTATTTTGCCATTTAGTGGGTTTCAAATATAACCTTTTTTTCCAATACCTACTTTTCAAATATAACTTTTTTTAAAAAATGGGTCTCTATTAGCTATAGATTGTTCGGGGTCCTGGATAAGCTATATATAACTTTTTGAAAACTAAACTTTTTCAAATTTTTACAAAGTAAAAAAAAGCAGTCCTGGCAGTTCAGATTAGACAGAATTGACTGTACCTAACCACCTTTCACTCTCTAATAAAAAAAATTCCTTGCAAAATTTTGGTATATCCATCTAACACTAGCCCTTACTCTAACCCAGTTATGGGTTTGGAACAGTTCAGAAATGCATTGGGACATTTTGGGACATTTTAGAACATTTTTATAAATTAAAACTACTCAAAATTTTATTAAAATAATCTACTTTAATTTTTTTAAAAATATATTTAGTACTTAAAAAAATATATATCTGTATATTTTTCTAATTAACTTATTAATTATTAAAACTTGGGACTTAGTTTGGGACAATTTGGGACACTGGGACATTGGGACGTTGGGACATTGCAAAAAAAGCTTGGGACACTGTCCGAACCCATCACTGCCCTAACCTTATATTAATTTAAATTTTTGTAATTTTTGTTATAGAAATTTTTTTGTTATTTGTTACACAGATCTACAAACTATGTTTACATATATGTGTGCGATGAATTAGCATATCGCAGGGTGCGTTGCATATATTTATTCTATATAATAAACTAATTTACAGATAAAAAAATTAAACTTTGGCTTATTGTCCAGAGCGAAGTGAAGGACTTATATTTCTATGCGTTTTGATGACAGAAGTTACAATTTTGATGCATTCATAATAGAAATATCAAAACCGTAATTTCGACATACGTACGTGACCAGATTTTTCAGGGCTTATCGATGCTTACTAAAATTATCGCTATGAGCTCCGGGACTTATAATGGTTTCTGGTTCCTATTAATTAAAGTAAAAATAAATTTGAAATTAGATCAAATATAAGAACTAATAAATAAAATGGCTTACAGCGTTTTTTACAAA
Organism: Gigaspora rosea; assembly: GCA_003550325.1. Classification (NCBI taxonomy): domain Eukaryota; kingdom Fungi; phylum Glomeromycota; class Glomeromycetes; order Diversisporales; family Gigasporaceae; genus Gigaspora; species Gigaspora rosea. Next base: position 108,403 of record QKWP01001530.1, read on the forward strand.
ATTAAGTTAGTTAAATTAGAGATTCTTCAAATAATTCATATAATAGAAGTTTTGCTAACGCCTATTTTTTTAAATACTGTATACGATTAGATATGACCTAAAATTAGATTTTATTAATTCAATTATCAATTTTTGCTGCAGAGTTATAGATAGATTATTATAGTTATTGTAATACTAAATTTTAAATGCCGTCCAAGCGCGAAATAACGCCTACATGCGCGTTATTTCGAGTACGCCCATGTGCGTTATTTCGAAATAAAGGTTGATTTTTTTTAAATTATAACCCCTTAATTATAATAATATTTGAATAACGCCCATGAACGTTATTTCGCGCTTATACGGTATAATTTTTTCAAAAAAAAAAATTATAAACTATGTTTTAATTTACTGGACTCCATATAATTTATGCTAAAATTTTATAAAGAATTCTTTTTGTTAGAAGCTATAAATTAGTTTATAATCAAAAAATTAAAATATTAATATATACGTTCTATATACAAATAGAAATGGCTAATTTATGTTTTTTTATTTTTAGATACAACCGGTATATATCTTTATTTTTATTGTTAATAAAAAAATCTAAGAGTTATCCTTAAAATATTCAATTACAAGCTTATTTTATAAAAAAATTAGTATCAAACTATCCGATTACACTACTAGGAACCGGAAATAAGTCCTTCGCTTCGCTCCGGACAAATATTTAAGTTCTATTTATAGATAATTTAATTTTATAGGGTTCCTTTAATACAAAAAGTCTAGAGATTCTAATTACTTAGTATATTTTTAAATATAGCAATTCTGGTAATAAAAATACCACTAGTAGTTAATAGCAAACCTTATTATAAAATAAATAATATTAAAAGGAACTTACGGTATATCTCGAAAGTTTACTAGGGTAACCCCTGTTGTGTTACTAATGAAGTTCCTCGCGCAATTTTACTACGGCCCTTATCCTAACTCTAATCCTAACCAAACCTTATCTCTATTTTAATATATAGTTTATTTATTTGGCTAATATTTGCACCATTTATACTTTTCCAAAATAAAATTAAATTAAAAATCAATTAATTTCGGATTCAAGTGAACTCAATTTGTGTTCATTTTGATCCAATTTGGATTCAATCCGGTTTCATTTGGACCCATTTCGGGTTCATTTGAAACCAATTCGGGTTCATTTGGAACCAATTTGGGTTCATTTTGATCCAATTCGGGGTTCATTTTGATCTAATTCGAGTTCATTTGGATTCAATTCGAGTTCATTTGGATCCAAACCGAGTCCGTTTGAACTCAAGCCGGGTTTATTTGAACCTAAACCGGATTCGTTTGAACCCAAACCGAGTTCATTTGAAACTAAGCCGAGTTCATTTGAACCTAAGCCGGGTTCATTTGAACTCAAGAGCCTAACGCCCGGTTCTTGAGAGAGTAAAATTTTATAATATCTGATATTTACAGTATGCAAAGTCATTCTGGTTATATCATTTAAAGAAATTGTCCAATATATCTAGATCAGTGATGGCAATTTAATCGGCCAAAGAAAATTTAATTGGCCATCGGCCAATATATAATTATTTGGCCAAAATGGCCAAAATTTTGCGGCCAAAGTTGAATGTCAATTGGCCAGGCCAATAAAAATTATTTGGCCGATATGGCCGTTGGCCAATGGCCAAATGGCCAAACGGCCAAGTGGCCAAATTTCTTTGTATAGTAATAAAAAAGAAATGTATATAAAAATACTGTATTATATGCATACTAATGTTAATATATATTACATATACGTACTGGTTTTGTTTAAAGCCACACTATTAACTATAAGAACCAATATTCTTGAATTGTATTTATTGTATATTACCTTCCCAAAAAAAGTTAATTAACACTATAGTTATCTATTTTCATGTGCTATTACTAAAGTTGCGATAAAGAAATTGACGAACTATTGGAATTAATAAAACTTATAGAACGGATCGATATTTAACTATACGTGAAAGAATAATTAAATCTAACGATTCTTTTCAAGTTCTTTTTTAATTATAATAGTTTGCTTGAAAGTTCGTTTTGAAAGCATATTAATATATAAGATAACTTAAGTAATAATTGTTAAGCTATATAAAAAAAAAAATCTAGCGAAAGTTAATAAATTATATAAAAAATAATTTAAGTGAAGGTTTAATAACTTATATAAAAATAATTTAAGTGAAAGTTTAATAAACTATATAAAAATAATTTAAGCGAAGGTTTAAAAAGTTATATAAAAGTATAATTTGAACAAAGGTTTAATAAGTAATTTGAGCAAAGGTTTAATAAACAAAGGTTTAGTAAGTTATATAGAAAAATTACTTAAGTGAAGATTTAACCAATCAAATTACTAGTTTTATTTGGCCGTTTCGGCCAAAAATGAAATTTATATTTTTGGCCTTTTGGCCTCGGCCAATGGCCGCGGCCATTGGCCGGCCAAATAACCAAGTGACATCACTGATCTAGATGTCAGTTTAGCCAGAGGTAATGATGGGACCTCCTGAATTATTAATAATTAATAATAATGATAATTAATGATTGATCCTAAAAGCGAATTAATAATATATGGCGCAGCTAATTAGTACAGAATATATAAAAAATAAATTTTTTTTCTCTCTCGATTACTATATCAAGATCATGGGGGGGGGGGGTGGGATTAACGAATAATACCCCCTGATCCATATGTGAATAAGCGGAACTTCGTCTCCGGTTTCCGCCAATTCTCAAAGGATCTGATTACTAATTCCTCCTATTTGTGGACTAAATTTTTATTAACTCCGTTAATAGTTAATTTAATTCAACGAATTATTAACAATAATGAAGTTATTATTAACTATTATTAATATTAAGAATGCATTATTAATTTTTTTATTATTAATAACTAAAAACTTAGAGGTCCCATCACTAGCCAGAGGTATTTTCATACAGTACTACTTCTGTTTTATATCGACATCTGGTTGTTAACCTATATACTAATATGATGGTAAAACCGACATCTGGATATATATTCAAGGTGTCGATACAACCAGAGTGACGTATATAATATATTTGCTTTAAATTAAAATTAGATGAATATTAGATATATTGGATCCAGTATAAGCAAAGCGTCTAGGGGTGTAGTTTCGTATTTTCCTAAAAATTAAGCACAACCCGGGTCATTATTCAAAATAACGTCCTGGACTTTATTCTCATTTAAATAAATGATTATATTAAATTGAAACTTTATTAACAAGATAGTAAACAAAATAAAAATTTCTTAGTGCTCATTAAAGAAATGGTCTGTTAAATGTGCGAACAATTTATATAAGACTACTGTATAATCTTTACATAATTATACTTTTATATGAAAGTACAGTGTTACATTAAAAGTTGGCGTTTTAATATAAATAACGGATTATATTAATAGTTAGGCTATTCAATTTTATCGACTATAAATAATATTATGATTAAATAAATTAAATAAATTAAATTTTAAAAGCTAATAAATATAACTCTTGAAATGAAAGCCTTCAACTTTTTTTTTTTATCACCAATAACTATAATTACAATTTTAAACCTTGTTAATAAATAATTTATAAAACAACAGATTTTATTTCTTGAAAAAATAAAGTATTAATACAACCAAATCTCAATATCCTACCAAATACCCTAACCAATCCTTTATATTATCATATAAACACTTTTAATCCTTCAATAATAATCATCTAATCATTACATATTTTCAATTTAGCCAATTTTCATCATTATTATCAAGATCAAGTAATTTAGATTCTTTCAAAACAGTTTGTTTATCCAAACAATCACTGTTTATACTCATATCAACAAAATACCTATGAGGATGATAGATGGTATTTTTTTGTAAAGACCAAGTAAAATTTGGAATTTCCTTGGTCAAATAAGTTCCAATCTCATCACCAAAAGTATCCAATATTGCATAACCATTTTCAGCAAATGGTTTAACAATATTTAAAATGCAAGCAGAATCCGGATTTACAGAAAATTTTGATTTATTACGTTGTGGAAAAACAATTTCAACGTAAATATCAAAATTATCACGAGCAGTAAGCATAGCTAATTTTAACATTAAAATGAATGAATCAAGAGTTGAAGAAGGAGGATATTGTATTTTTGGTTTTGGAGGAATAGTATAAGGAATTTGAAAATAATCAAGTTCAGCTATAATTTCTTGATAAGAGACAGCATTAGGACATTGACAATGACATCGCAATTGGGGTAATAAATCTTGTGAAGGATGGTTATCATTAAGATGGTTATCATTAAGATGGTTATCATTAAGAGGGTTATCATTAAGATGATTATTATTATTATTAGATTGAAGATTATAAGGACGAATATTTTCTAGAAAAAATTTTCCGGTACGATAATATTCCAATATATAATGAAAAGCACGACCATTTCTATCAAAGAAATATTCGCATACACTTTTTTCATTATATGAAGGGTGAAGTAAAGCGCTATTACGTTTTTGAAACATTGTACCCAATAAAGTATCAGGATAAGTAGTTAAAGTAGAACGAAAAGTTTCATACTATTATATTTTAAAAAAAGGATTAATATTCTTTTTTAATTAATAACAACTTAAAAATAATTTAAATAATTTAATACTAATATAGATCACCTTAATTCCACCAACATTTAAAATTAATCTTTCATCATTATTTAGATCATCTTTTAATTCGTTCGTCACTTGTTTCAAAACCATCATATCTAGATCAGGTATGTTGTGAGACGTCATACGTACCCTTTCTTTTTGTCATAGAGGGCAAAAAAAAAAAAAAAAAAAAAAAAGAGGATCAAAAAAAATAAAAAGCGTTTTAAGAAGACTAGTGGTTGTACTAAAAAAATAGAATTGGTAAGCCACTATTTATAATTGCATAAATAGTAATTATCATGTGATTAATTAATTAATTATTGAACCAATGTTTGATATATGATATATAGTTAGATTGATAGACATTTATGGAGCAGCAATGTTCATCCCCGACATAACGGTAATTAACACAAAGGAGTGGAACACACAATTTATAAAAGTATATAAAATATAAATAATATAAATACATATTCTTTTAAGATTTTCCGTAAATTAAAATTCGTGCTCGATATAAGCGAGAAGACAGGGTTTGTATTAAAGCATAGGTATGACATATCATATATATGATATATCGGGCATTGAAATTTATTAAATACGGTATTGATTGATCAAAAGATAAGTTGTAGTTCCTCACTTAATTCAATATTGTATTCTTAATTATTAGGAACTTTAAATATTGGTTATATTGGTTGTACTCACTTTATAATATCAGAAACACAGAAACACATGGATAACAACATTATTCGAATATTGAATCATAATCGACATAACAAACATGACAATGATATGTCGCGTGTTATTCGTTATCAAGTATATGAAAATCTCGTGAAAAAAATCAACATCCCTGTTGATTATGACTTTAACCCTGTGCGGTAAATCATGTGACACTTATGTATTTCGTATTATATTTTTTATTATTTTTATGATATTATTTTTATGATATTATTTTTTTTATTATTATTTTATTTTTTATTTTTTATTATTTTATTTTTATGGGGTGAAGTATCCATGAATGATAAAAAAAAACTTGATATTTTTTACTGTTTGCATAAACTCGGGGCACCGCAGTCAATACGAATGGTTTCTTTAATTTTTTTCAGATAACTAATACTAATAAAGAATAAAGTAACAGAAAAGTAACCTCACTTACCGGTATACATAAATAATGTTACACGATAACAATTATTTTTTATTACTTCATTATTAAATAACGATAAACTTTTTAAAAAAAAGTGTGCTAACTTACAAAAGAATTGAAATCAGTTAATCAGTAGATGTTTACTTTATATAACCTTCTTTGTCGGTTCTAATGAATTTCGTGCATAATAACTCTACTTACAGAAATGTTTGAAAGCTGAATCTAAAACATCAGGTGATTACTGAGTAATGTATTAACTGGCCTTAGATAAACTCCGAGAGCTAATTGATTTGTTGATTTAATGCATTTAATACGTAATTTTTATATATTATACATAACTTAATTATTCTTAATTTATCATTGCGGAGTTTGTTTCTGAGAAAAATAACCTGCGGATAATGCATCCCATGCTTAGCGTTAGATTAACTCCGTATATATAATCTCTCTAATTGGTGTTAATTGTTTGGTATGTGTTGCAATATTGCACAGACGTATTTATTTTTCACATGAGAAATACGAAAATGTTATTTCTCCTTAAAAAAAAAAATCTGAAAATAGATAGTTAACAATCTTTGGAATATAATGTTTTTGAGTTAATTGATCTGATTTTTGGCACGTGTTGGATACACTAAATCGTGAAATGAATTTTTAATCTACATGTTATCACAAGTGAAATGATTTCTTCTCTTATTAGAATATAACTTTCTAGAAGGTTATGGTAATTTCATTCATGTATACTTATTACACTTATACAATTATATACTTAGAATTGTTGTCTTTTGAAGTTGCATTTTAATGTAAATCCTTTATTGTGCAAAGATATTTCCGGTGTAATTTATTACGAAACAATTTTTTTTCACGCGTCGAAATAATAAAACTTACATAATCAGCATATATTGTATATTTTGCACTTTTTTATTTTTATTTTTTTTGGGTCAAAGTTTACAGTTTCATGACATAAGATGAAATTCCTTGTATCAATATACCAAGAAAAAAATACATTAACTGACTATGGTGTTTGTTTCCATGTCGAACTACATTTAGTGAGAACACTCAGCCCATAATGGCTATTTAAATGCTAGTTTTTTTTTCATGTCAAATTTACTTAATATTGTCTCCTTAAAACAATGTGTAACACTTTTACATGTAACCGAAAGTGGAACAATATAAAATTTTTGAATTACATACCGGAAATACTAACGCCATTGGTTATCACGTCGTCTTCTTCCCGATAGATCAGGGCACATCTTTTAATTTCATAATAGATTTCCGAGGATAAGGATTATTAATACATGATGTTACTGATGTTACTTCATACTAATGATTCGTCAGCCCGAAAAAATTGTTATGTAAACATTCTTTTCCCAACAAATAACTTTTCCCCACAATTACACAATTTCTTTATTAGAAGAATGGGCCATATTTTTTCAGGGTACTTTGTGTAATATAAATAAGCCATGCTTTGGTATATTATTTTTTTCTTGAGACGCCAGAAATCTTATGATTCTTAAAAATTAAAAAAATTTATTGCAACATGTAAGAAATAATCCTTTTAAGCCTACCTTAAGATTAAATATGTTAGATTATCAAGATTATCATAAAAAGACACGTGTAAATGCGAGTGTTCTAAGAATTGTTGTTTATAAGCGTTCAAGAATACTTGTATTAGCCGAGAAAAGACGGCGAATGTATTACTCTCAATGCATACAATCGTCAAACTTTGTAAGGTCACTAAACTCTTCGTCCATTCAATTTGAAGGCTTAGTAAATGGCCTTGCAGAAATAGCGCAAGGAATCGATAGAAAAGTATTAATTTATTTAATTTATTCAAATAACTTTAGTAATTTCAATTATTATGAATTTCTTAATTTTTTACGCTTTTTTTTTTTTTTTAATTATCATTTATTAGTCGAATATTACACAGCCTGGACGACTTATAGAAAACAGTTATTTTGGCTAAAAGTAATTGAGTTGAATATTACTATAAAATAATCGTGCTGGCTATTATTTATTCTATTTAATAGATTCCAGTGCGCCCATTTTATATGTAATTATTATTATAAATAATTGCATATATCGCATTTATTTGCGTTTTTTTTTTAAATCAATTAATTCATCGAATTTTATGCACTAAATATCAATATTATATACTATAATTTACTGCACTGTAACTTCTTTTTTTATGCAGTATATTAAAAGTTCGTGAAATAGTATATATTTTACAAGTTCACGTGCATTAACTTTTAGTGTTAGTTTATTGTTTTCTTTAATTTGGTTTTATTATCTCCGGACCGGCCCGGTGACTATATGCCTAACTTTTTTCATTTCATTTTATTTTATTTTTATTTTTATTTTTTTTTTTTGATATTATTGGTCATTATCTTATATATTATTTTTTATTTTTTTAATTGGTTTTTTTTTGACAATTGTGTGGGCTTACTTTTATTCCGAGTCTTTTTTTTTTTTAAAATTACCTATTCCCGAATGTTCCCGAGTGCCGTATTTCGTTGTTCCTTATGCAAAAAAAGTTTTTTTATGTTATCTGCCGAGAATATCCTATTCAGCTCTTTCTTATATGTATATGCAATAACTTTATGTTCATCTTTTATGTTCTTTATGTTCGTTTTATCAAAATAATATCTAATAATAGTAAATAAATAAAAAAAAAGACAATAAATACCCTTTTAAAGAGAACCATCGTAATGATAATAAATTTAAATAAACATTGATCGTCTTAATCCATTGATATCTTAAATTAAAATGCACTGTTTATATATAGTTGCATATTTTCATGTTTATGGAATTATTATAAATATTTATTATTAACGGTATCATAAAATTATAACAGATAATTTTTTGTTTCGAATTTAATGTTACGATCTTTTTACATAATTGAATAAATAACAGATAATAAATTCAATATTCTATTTCGAACTTTTTTACATAGTGAATGATAAACTTATCACATGATTTGACCAATAATACTGTATGTACGTATAATAATACTGATATTATATATTGCATATCAAATATCGATATATAGTGCATAAAGTTTTAATGTATGATCCAATCATTGATCTTGCAGATTTTATTGACATTATTGGTCTTAATGCTTTAGAACTGATAACATTGGACTTTGACAATATATTTGGTGGTATTTCTTCGCGATTTTATGGATTTTATGTACACATGCATAGTACGCGTCAAATAAAATCTTTGATAATCGTTGCCATTTTAGGCTGACCATTTTTTGAAAAGGCAAAAAGTTAAAAGATGTAAACTTTACTTAATTTTAAATCAATTACAGTAAAAGTAAGAATTAATTACATGTTCGAATAAGATCATATGATACTGATATTTGAAACAACACTTGGCGCAAATATGAGACCAATCAGATACATTTCGATTCGATAGCATTATCAGTATATATCGATAGTGCTATCAATTAATTGATATGTACCCTATGCTTATCGATTAATTATAGCAATACCGGTATAATGACAATACTATAGATTCTATATCTGATATGTACCTTATTTATGTCTGATTGGTCTTGAATTGGCGCCAAATTTCTATTTCAAAATCGGTTTAATATCAGGATCATGTGATTATTTTTTAATTCAACCAGTTTATTGGACTAAACGTTTTTATCGTTTTGCATCAGAAAAAATACAGAAATAGTACAAACTCATTTATTGGTCAATTTATGTTTAAAGGTTTCTTGTTTTGTAGTAGAATAATAGAATAACCTTGTCAATGAACAGCAAACATCTTTTATAAATATGCGTTTGTCTCAATATAGGAAATATGTCAGAGTTTTTTAGTAAATTTCACTATAGAGATACTGACTTTTATGCTAAGTTCCATTACGAAAAATTGAATATTTGTTCCTTAAAGAAAAATTAATTAAATTAATTGTAAAAAAATGACTACCCGCAATAATCAGTTCATAATAATCGTTCCTTCGCGACCTCTCTTCCCACCGCCTTTCACAATTGACGAACTTAAAGTTGCTTATGACACTTATATTAACGGAAGACCTCCTAGATCACCAACGGCTTTTCTCATTTATAGAGCTGCTTATCGGCAGCAGTTGATCGCTGACAATAACCTTCCACCTTTGTATGTGTTTTCGAACATGGCAAGCCTCTCATATAGTCAAGAACCCAGACATGTTAAAAATGCCTATGCGAGTCTATCTTTTTCATTGCGATCTATGCAATAAGAATGATCCGAGTCACGTGACATGTCGTAGCGTAGTTATACCCTCTTTTGTCACGTTCTTTATATAATTGTTTATTAGATTATGCTCTTTAACACTCTTAAAAAACCGATTTTATTAAGTAATTAAGCAAATTTTTTGTATGGATCTTTTTTATAGTAAATCTAAGCCTTGATATATGATTGTTAGTGCTAGTTTAAATTAGGATAATATGATGTCTTTAATGGTTTTAGAAAAAATTTTCTTAACCTCAAGATTTAAAAACGGTCTATCAAATAGTCCATTAATTAGCATATAAATAAGTATTATATGCAATCATATCATTGAGATTCAATCCCTCTCCAACAAATATACTAATATAAAAGAAAGATATTGTAGCATGCATAACTCAAGGGTTTAAACCGCGCATACATTATGCATCGTTCCCTCATTTTAATCGTAATAAATTAAGCTTAATTTAAATATAATGCAAATGTTATTTTCTTAAACAAAGTAAACATCTCATTAAAACTTTATTACTTAATCCATATTTTTCTATGGTATTCAATGTTCTCAATGATATGTTACACGAAAGGAAAGTATCAATATTTAAAATTTTCTATGCTAACTTAGTTCTTTAAATAAAAATGGTTAACACCTCCCCCTAAAAGTAAAAAGGCCAATTGGAACGTTCATTACGTCTTAGGATTCTAATAAGTCACGTGTTTTATAAGTCAACCAATAATAATGTGATTATTTTTGCAATTTTAACATATTTGTTAAATTGACCCCCCCCCACCACGCTTAAGCTTCGTAAGGAACGCCAAACAAATTATAACTTCAAACGGCCAAAATAATAATGCAATATAACAAATAATTCTAATGAAGAATTATATATCGAACTAGTTTTTTTCGTCTTCATGCATGCATTAAGTATGTACTGTATTTTAGTGATCCATTCACGGTCAATTGTAGTTTCAGTCGACAACTCCAGATAGGTACGTTCGTACGTAGAAATTTCAGTTACAAAATATATGCAATAATTCATGAATTCCAACTTCGTTGCATATAAAACATGTATTTTTATTGGCCCGTTTTAATTTCCTTAAATGTTTAAAAATTCTTTATTTAACGTTAAAGAGAAATGCATTAATAAATGAATGCCGCAAAGACTTTTAAGTTTTATATTTGTGACTTATCGAACACAGCACTTGAAAAATCTTATTAGCGTCATGTGATATCAGATATATAATTCAATTTAATTACGTATTGTCATGATTTCTCCGTGACATATTATTCTTGGTTGTTTGGATTATGTGTCATTATATGCTATACTCACAACCCATGTGTAAGATTGTGAGTAACAACACTCTGAGTGCAGAGGAAGAGTGCAATAGCTCATAAGATTGGAAAAGTATTTAAAAAATAGTTTTTTACGTTAATAAATTTCCACGTAAAAAATCATGAGTTACGTAGTAATAACAAATAATTAAATTTACTGTATTAATAATATAAGTTCAAAAGTTAGAGGGTCTGATAATATGATTTAGAATGTAAATATTGAATTTTAGACTAATTATGGTAACCGTTGTAGACTTCATCTTTTGTCATCACGTAAAATAACTGTACGTTATACCTTATTACGTGAATTGCATGTAATTTACTGACGTAAATTATATTGTAACTTACATAAATTTAACAACCCTACTTACAACATATACATCAGTCACAAATTCGAATTTGTGACATTAGAGATTTGAATTTCCCTATTAATTTTTACCCCTCTCCCCCCACAATTTGTACATAGATCTTCTCTTTATTTAGTACAAATAACTTACATTTCTATTTTTGTATAATTCATTAAATGTTAGTCAAAATCCGAGGCGGAAACTTGTATATACTTGATTGTTAACATACGATTGCCACTTTTTGTACATCTTCATACGTAAACACGTTAACGTGCGTGTAAGCACATATGCGTGTTAAGGGGTAAGAATTGTGAAATTCTAGATAGCACATCAACGTGTTACATCATTGTTGAATTGCACGAAGCGTGTTAGATAGCACGTTAATGTACCAGATAACGCGTCAGCGTGTCGTATATTAAATCCAAATGTATATAAACGAATAAATTTGACTTTAATAAAATAAGAAAAGTTCACTTCGATTTAACTTAAGAAAAATAAAGGAAGTAAGCTAGCGTAGTGCTGAAGAGACCTTTATTCGAGTAAATCAGCAACTTATCTTCCAGTAACTATTAGAATTAAATCGGTTAAACGTATACACGCTCTCCCTCCTTAATAGTTACACATCTCTCCAACGTTAAACATCAAAACTAATTCTATGTTTGACATTAGTAACACTGGAGTTAAATCCGACTCTACCTTAATATAGACGTACGTACATGCAAAAAAATATGAACCATTTCCGAATTCAATGCACGGTACAAACTCATAAGATTCGAACTTTTTACATTTGTTAAAACTATAAAAAAATGGAACGTTCTCTAATTTTTTTTTTTTTTTTTTTTTTTTTTTGTTCCTTATATTGTGATGATTTTACTTTCTTTTGGAATGAGTTGCTGGTTTACTGACTTTATTCTTTTTCAAATTCGAAAAAATTTATTTTTTAATTATTTTTGCTACAAGTTTGACTGGTGGGATAGCTATTTCTAATCTTTTAACATTTTCCTTGGCTAGCGGAAAAATTTGTCTAACTTTGATATAGATAATTTTACCTACGATTACAATTTTACAACTATAACAAATTCTTGTAATTATAATTGTTTATAGTGGGAATAGAGATGCTGGTGAAATTAATTTCACAATTCAACATCAATTTCACCAATTATGGTGAAATTATTTCACCGCTTCGATTTTATTTTACCAACATCTTTAAGTGAGAATATTAATGACTCTCCTGACAACTTTTTTGACTTTTCCAGATAACATTACTTGATTTACTTTTGATTGTTGTTCTGATATGAACTCCTTTTGGTAAAATTTCTACAATGCTTATGAAAACCATTCCAAGAAGAGAGAATGTTGCAGAGACATTAATTAAACGAGAAGTGTTTATGAGGTTGATGAATACACAGTATCAGGCAAATTATAAACAACTGGTTGTTCGATTGATTGCCTTGAAAATATTAATCTTGTAGAGCATAAGAATCAATATTCATTCTCATGGATTTCTTTTAACGAATTTCAAAATTTCAAGAAATTGGAAAAGGTAGCTTTTCTATTGTGTATCACGCAAGACAGAATAAAGAAAAGTTGTTGCACTTAAAATAATTTATGGATCAAAAAATAATGCCTAATTTATTAATGAACTAAAAGCAATCACCACCTTGACCCATTATTTTTGATATATCTAGAGATGGACAAGCAGGTGATTATATCCTGATTTTGCAATACGCGAAGAATGGCGCTTTAAGAAAAAATCTTGACAGAATCAAACTACACGAATGGAAAGTCAAAGTAAATTTATTATCATTTATTGCCTTTGATTTTAAAAAAATTCATTCACGAGGTCTTATTCAAGGTGATTTACACAGTGGTAACGTTTTACAAGATAAGTTAGATAATGCATATGTTGTAGATTTAAGGTTTGCAATGCCAGAGAAAAAAAAAGCTAGAAGGTATTTATGGACCTTTACCATATATAGCTCTTGAAGTTTTATGTGGTAAACCATTTATATAAAATAATCGGATATCTATTCATTCATTTAGAATAATTATGTGGGAGATCATTTTAAGAAAATTTGCGCTTTTGGAGAAAGTGATTGATGCTCGTCTTACAACTATATTTGTCAAGGATTACGATCAGCCTCTATTATTGGAATAGCACCATGTTATGAAGATTTAATGAAAAAAATGCAGAGATACAGAATTATTAAAAATTGGAACGATGATAAATATCAAATCGAATTTCTTAAATCTAAGAAAGAAATAGATAAAGTCTCAGTTATACAAGAAAATATAGCATTGGAAAATTGCACTAGCAAATTTATAAAATATATTAAAGTCATTAAAATATCAAGATAATACTGTAAAAGAAGCAAATACCGTATGTAGACTCCCGTGCAATGTGCCCTGTAACAGCCAATTTTTGACTTATATCCAAGGTACTTAAACGAACTAGGGAAATACCCGGGTACATATATGTTGGGCACATATGGTAATTATGGTGAAAAAATGAATTAAAGGTACTTTCCAAAGTTGAACCAATTAGAAACTTGTAATTACTATTTTAAAGAGTTTATAAAGATCTGTATGGACGACTTTAATGATATATAACAATACTGATTGGCATAATATAAATTTTAAAATACGGTTATTTTTATACCCCACCATACAGTGCAGGACAAATGTAAACAATGATTTCATAGTTAAACCAAAACCACTTTATATAGAAATGACAGCAGTATAGTCCAGACCGATTTTTTTTTTACTGATCAACTATAATTCCTAGTCCTAACGCTAATATATATAATACCGGATCAGTATAGTACAGATTTAAAAATCAGCCTGTACCATATTGATCTACTCACCTATAACATACTGATCCGCTTTATGTAGTGTGGGAAATCTATACTTGATATATTTCAATTTTCGTGTGATAGAAGTTAAATCAATAAAATCGCAAATTTTGGTATTAAAATTACAACTTCAATTATTGGTCGTCAAATATATTTTAGATCCTTTTTTATGGTTTAGAAATATTGAAGTTGTGCATTAATATCAATAAATTAACTGTATGTATATTTAAATAAGCTAATTCAAATAATACAATAGAGTTCTTTTAATGTTTGTTAACTAAGAAATATATTAATATCAAAAGCAAACTTGAAACCAAATAAATATTAGATATTATAAGCATAAACAAATTAATACTATTGAATAATACTGTATCAATATAAAAAAAACTATAAATACTAATTTAAATTTATTTTTTTTTTATATTTTTGAATTAACAATAATAATATTTATATTATTAACGATCTATTTAGCAGTTTTACTATTTAAATCTTTGTTATAAACATCCACATATTAGCTAATTAAAGTTATATTTATAGTAAAACTTGAAGTACTGGTATTATTCAAATATATGCTTTGTTTTAAAAATAGTATTTTTTAATATTGATTTTTGTTTATAAAAATTAGATTGTTATAATACAGTATAGCATAATTTGTTATATATAACAACTAAATCTCTTTGATTATTATTATTTTTTTAAAGCATTACTTATATACTAAATATATTGTTTTTTTTTTTATTAAAGTGCCCGTCTTGGGACTTAGGAATTTTATTTAAGATATTAGGGCCGTCGGTATCCTCTAGGGGAAATACTGGCATTTGTTACATAGATGAGGATACATCTAGCCACATGTACACTTTTGGTGTCTAATTTAAGTGGTCCACCCAAGAGTTCCACACTAGCTGCCATACCTGCAACCCAACTACGGGAATTGCCTATTTAAACCCTCTGATCCAAGACGAGGATACATCTAGCCACACGTACACTTTTGGTGTCTAATTTAAGTGGTCCGCCCAAGGGTTCCACACTAGCTGCCATACCTGCAACCCAACTACGGGAATTGCCTATTTAAACCCTCTGATCCATGTTCTGCCTGCCAACCCATCTTGTATCACCAGAACAGGCCCGTTATATAAGTTAGTCAGCAAGTTCCGGATACTTATCCAATACTAGATATATTGTAATAGCTATAATTTGTAATTAATAAATATTTTTTTTTTATTAGTATATCTTCATTTAAAACCTATGCTCTTAATTTTTGTAGGTTAAATCCAATTGAACCTACTTATATACTCAATTCTAGAGAGACTTCTAAGAGTTTTGCTAAGGCTGACATTTCTTCAGATATTTTATTAGCTCTAAATAGGGTTCCGCAATTTGATTTGATCTTCAAATATTTGAATCAAATATTTGATCAAATTCAAATTCAAATTTGACTATATTTGATTTGATCAAATTCAAATATGGCCAATTTGATTTGATTTGACAAATATTTGATTTGATTTGAAAATTACTATTAAAAATTCAAATTCAAATCAAATTCAAATTCAAATATTTGAATCAAATCAAATTCAAATCAGGGTTAATTTGATTTGATCAAATTCAAATTGATCCAATATTTGATTTGATTTGAATTTGAGGAACCCTAGCTCTAAGATAGTAACCTGTACCAGAAGCTAGAGTAGCTAAAATGCAACAAGAGATTTAAGGGCGTGCCATTTATTACATAATATTTTTTACTTAATAGCCACCCCATCCATGTATGGTGTGATCAACCAATCTCAATTTTGATTGGTTAATATAATGACCAATATTTTAATATATTATATAAATATATATAATATTAAATAGCTCTTGATTTACTAGTCTGTTTTGGATAATTTTACTACCAAAATGTTCGTCTCAATGAGACGATTCTAACAAGCCCAAAAGTATTAAAATCCAATCACAAAGGTTTTGTATTATTTTATATTTAATAGTTATTCAGTACAAAGTGCTGAATAACTGAGTTATTTGCTGTATGCTATTTGATTGGTCGATTTTAAGCACCGAAGGTGCTTAAAATTTGACCAGTCAAATTATATGGTAAATAACGATAAGGTACAATAGTGTTCTAATGCTAGTAAAGCGCCATAGCGCTTTACTAGTATTAGAACACTATTGTACCGTAGTTATGAGTACTTCGTGCTTGAATAACTAGATTATACGGCATTTATATTTGATGGTTTTGCATACCAACTGTTGACCGGCATTTGAGATTTTAAATTTTTATGCATGTGAGTTACACACGTTGTCTGGATATATTTTAAATCCAGAATGGATTTAAAATATTTCAGATAATGTGTGTAACTCACGTGCATAAAAATCATAAAATTTCAAATGCTGAATAACAATTGATAAATGCAAAATCCAACAAATAGAAAATGCTATATAAATATATATTATTAAAATTATATATAATAATACAAAACTTTAACGATCTTGTAATCATGTCATTGGATTTTAATAATTTTGGGCTTGTTAGAATTATTTCATTGAGATGAACATTTTGGTAGTAAAATTATCCAAAACAGACTAGTAGAAAAAAGTTACTTAATATATATATTATATATATATAGAGTCTTTGTCTTGAAAATGACTTTATGGAGCTATACAGAACTTATAAATAAAAATTAAAATTTCTAGCCATCCAATAATTCAATTCAAATAATTTTTTTATTTTGTAGAACTCACTAAGCTCTACAAATTAAAAAAAAATTTGTTTGAATTGGATTACTAGATAGCTAGAAATTTTAATTTTTATTTATAAGATCTATATAGCTCTGTAAGGTCATTTTCAAGGCAAAGACCCATATTATATATCGTATATAATTTGATATATATTTTATATATAGACATGATCACTACCCTAACCTATATATCATATGATAAATAGTACACCTCTAAACCCAACAGTTATTTTGTACCACAAGTTTATACAGTATTATATAAATCTAAACTTATAGGTTTTATATTATATCTCATAACTTTAGATAATCCAAATTGGTGTTCTAACATGTTTTATTTTACTGCTACAAATTCTTAGAGTAATGACTGTTTAATTAAGTCTGTTTATAAATATTCTAGATCTCTAGTTCCTGTAGTATTTTAGTTCTATAACTAACTAGCTTTTATTATCTTTGCTTTGAAAGAATTTGAACTGGCAATCTTTTGATTTGCAACCTTAGAGCATATCCACAATACTATTGATCCAAAGATCTAATTAATAAATATTTGTTTAATTTTTTTTAGTTATTTTTTAAATTTTATTATAGTGCAAAATATTTATATTCATAGTTAAAGACATGCTATTTATTATATGATTTAGGAGAGTGCCAGAAATCACCTAATTTCCATTTACTATAGAGCCTACCCCCCTGCCCCAACCTGACTAGTTTAATAGCCAATCAAATTTCACGTATATTAAATTATTATTAAAATATTTATAAACTTTAATAGTTAATAACTTTTGATCACTGGTCCAATTTGGATGATTTAACTACCAAAATGATCCTTTCAAAAAGAGGATTCTAACAAGCTCAAAACCTCAAAAATCTAATTACAGGATCATAAGATCGTTATAGATTTGTATATTATTACTATATAGAATTTATTAAATAAATAATATAGTAATAATACACAAATCTATAACGATATTATGATCCTGTAATTAGATTTTTGTGGCTTTGGGCTTGTTAGAATCCTCTCTTTGAGAGGATCATTTTGGTAGTTAAATCATCTAAATTGGACCAGTAGATCAAAAGTTATTTACTATTAAATATTATATAGAATATAATAAATAATTTTTGATCCACTGGTCCGATTTGGATGATTAACTACCNCATCTAAATTGGACCAGTAGATCAAAAGTTATTTACTATTAAATATTATATAGAATATAATAAATAATTTTTGATCCACTGGTCCGATTTGGATGATTAACTACCAAAATGATCCTCTGAAAGAGAGGATTCTAACAAGCCCAAAACCACAAGAATCTAATTATAGGATCATAAAATTGATATAAATTTGTGTATTATTACTATATATATAGTATTTATTAAATAAATACTATATAGTATATAGTAATAATGCACAAATTTATATCAATCTTATAATTTTGTGATTAGATTCTTGTGATTTTGGGCTTGTTAGAATTCTCTCTTTGAGAGGATCAATTTGGTAGTTAAATTATCCAAATTGGACCAGTGGATCAAAAGTTATTAACTAATAAAATTTTTAAATATGTATTATATAAATAATATGTTGTAAAGGGTGTGGCAACTTAGAGAAGTTGGTAAGTTGTCATCTCCCAAGTGGCAGGTCTAGGGTTCAATTCCCACATATGACGCTTTGAAAAAATAGACCTGTGTTCCGATAACTGTTTCCTGTCGATTGGTTGGATATATTACCTGTAGTCCTTGGTTACTATCTCGAATAGGAGCTTTCGGGCAAAGTTGTGTCTTGTGATACAGACAAATCCAAGGAACTGGGGAAACAGAAACCTATTTGGCAAGACCCAAGTAAGAAGGTAGCAAAGATCTTTGACGGTGCTACCAAAACCGGAATATTGGACTGAAGCTGAAGTACCGGACATCAACCTCAGGGACAAGGTCTATCAACCTGGGTACCGGATCGGGTACTGAAGAAAAAGGACCTATGTTATAGAAGTAGGTACCAGGGGGAGAAAAACTATGATGGCACCTAATGCCGGGTAGATCAACCCTTCCGGGCCAACTGAATTGAAAGTCTGGGAAAACCGGTGAAGGACCGGTAGTGTTATCCTATATCCACTTCTTCAAAGATATTAGGTAACTAGAGCGATCTTAGACAGTGAACACTTTGTGTAACCTC
>QKWP01001531.1:6319-44483 GCA_003550325.1 Gigaspora rosea
TACTAGGTGGTTTCTAATATATCGATTATATAATTCGTTAATATCAGTAGTCATATGCCTTATGACTCCTGACTAAATCTCAAAATAATTAATTGTTAGTAATATCTTGTTAGTAAGTTTAGTTAATAGATAGAATCCTTGGGCAAAGAGTCTTCCAGGATGAACAGCAGCAGCAAAAGTTATGAGAAATAAATGGCAATTAAAATAAATAGAGTCCTTGGGCAAAGAGTCTTCCAGGACGAACAGCAGCAGCAATAGGTTTTATAGAGTTCTTGGGCAAAGAGACTTTCAGGACGAACAGCAGCAGCTAGAGTTGTAGAAGTTTCCAAATATCTTCAATAATATCCAAATATTTTAAATGTTTCCATCAGAAGGCACCAAATGTTACAGTAGGGAGGCCTTCTTTAACTCCTTACTATAACAACGACACGGCTACAGGGATCCTTTATCGGTTTATAGCGGTGTCCAAGAGTTAGGTATAATTTCTTAGTCTGTAAGAAATTATACTCTTCTCTGAGTGCAGTTCGTGATAATATTCAATGAGGAATTATCGATTTTACTATTACTTAATAATAAACTTGGTGTTATTTAGATAAATAGTTTCTTTATTAATAATCTAAGATAGGGCTATTCTTAGGTTTCTGTTCCTAAAAAATCCCAGTGCAAGATGTACCGGTATAATAAATATAAAGAGAAGTGGGGTGTCTTGGTCTAGTTTGACTAAGGGAAATTCTGTGTCTTTAAATACATTTTAGAATAAGCATTATAAGTGTTGATAAACACTATAATCTACAAGAGCAACATAAGCATTATAAACGGTATAAGCGTTATAAGCGGTATAAGCGTTATAAGCGGTATAAGTGCTATAAGTGTTATAAGTGTTATAATCGTTATAAGCGTTATAATCGTTATAAGCGTTATAAGAGATATAAGCGTTATAAGCGGCATTAACTATTCTAAGTATCTAACTTCTCAAGATAATAATATAATACAATATAATAATAAAATATAATAATAAAAATTAAGATAATAAAAATAATAAGATAATATAATAAACTATTGTTTTATAACAGCACTATAGCATTATAATGCTATAGCATTATAGTGCTATGGTTTTATATATAACTTTTTTATATTTTTATATTTACTAATAAATTGTAATAATAATACAAACAATTTTACAAGACTATGTAATTGTTGCACGATCAGGTGTGATAGGTCAAATTATATGATAGTGATGCGATCAAGGTCAATTTGAGTTTATTGATTTTCTATAATGTTAGTCAGGCGATTTTTGATGCACTTATCTGCCAATCACAATTCACCATATGATCATTATGCAATTATGCGAAGCATAATAGGCAGATTGCCGTACCTTGGCATAGCTATAATAAATTATGGCAAAAATTGCCATAAAAGATAACTCATTATAGTTATGGCAAGTTATAACAATCCACCTGCATCTCTACATGAATACTCAGTGAAAACAAAAGAATACAGGCAACATAAAATTCTGGAGCATGAGTATATTCAGATTTGTTCCATCAATAATCTTAAATTGAAAATTAGTATTAAATGGGATTCCATCAAAAGCTCTTCTTCCCTTTGATATTTCAGTCATAATGATCCCAAGACTGTAAATTACGGTAGTGGTTGAGTTAATTTATTGAGATTTGTTATATTGAGGTTAGACTTTATACATGTTTATTAATCAGTAATAGTAATAGTTAATAAAAATAGAGAATGCTTAAACCCAATTACATTACAAAATTAAATCATTATTATTAAGGTTAGAGTTAGCTAGGGTTAGTATAGGTTAGGATTAGAAGGTTCTATAGATAAAATTGTATTTCTAACATGTTTTATGAATGTAAGATACTGTAGTATGGACATTTATTTCTTGTACTTTGTATTACTTTATAGTTATGTATAATAAGCTTATATCATGCCTGTATTCTTTTGTTTTCACAGAGTAATTCATGTAGAGATGCAGGTGGATTGTTATAACTTGCTATAACTATAATGCATTATCTGTTATGGCAATTTTTGCTATAATTTATCATAGCTATGCCAAGGTACGGCAATCTGCCTATTATGCTTCGCATAATTGCATAATAATCATATGGTGAATTGTGATTGGCAGATAAGTGCATCAAAAATCGCTCGACTAACATTATAGAAAATCAATAAACTCAAATTGACCTCGATTGCATCACTATCATATAATTTGCCCTATCGCACATGATCGTGCAACAATTACATAGTCATGTAAGATTGTTTGTATTATCATTACAACATTGATATAAGCTTATTATACATAACTATAAAGTAATACAAAGTACAAGAAATAAATGTCCATACTATAGTATCTTACATTCATAAAACATGTTAGAAATATGATTTTAACTATAGAACCTTCTAATCCTAACCCATACTAACCCTAGCTAACTCTAACCTTAATAATAATGATTTAATTTTGTAATATAATTGGGTTTAAGCATTCTCTATTTTTATTAACTATTACTATTACTGATTAATAAACATATATAAAGTCTAACCTCAATGTAACAAATCTCAATAAATTAACTCAACCGCTACCGTAATTTACAGTCTTGGGATCATTATGACTGAAATATCAAAGGGAAGAAGAGCTTTTGATAGAATCCCATTTAATACTAATTTTCAATTTAAAATTATTGATAGAACAAACCTGAATATACTCATGCTCTAGAATTTTATATTAGATTATCTAATAGTTGCATGGATCAAGATCCTGATAAATGACCAACTGCTATGATGATTGCTAATATAGTGGGTTATTGGTTTGGCAAAATAAATCAAGTTGGTAGCATAATTCAAAATCAAATCCTCAAAGCTAATAAAATTAAACCAGAACCGTTGAACCAAAACATCTAATTTATTATTATTCAAGTAAATTGATAAATACAAACCCAGATGATAGTTATTATTATTCAAGTAAATTGATAAATACAAACCCAGATGATAGTAAATTGCAAGATTTGACAATTGAATCATTCTATTAAAAATCTACTATCACAATTTGGTAGCATTAATTCATAATTCTAGATTATTACTATTTTAACTTTGGAGAACAACTATAAACCTAACCCTAACCCTAACTTAACTATAACCAACTATAAAACAATCATAAACCTAACTCTAATTCTAACTAGCAAGTTATACCACGAAACCAACAAGCTAATACAAGAATATTACCAAACCTACCAAAATGACGAACTAACAAATGACACTAAAATTAATACCACAAAACCTTAGAAAATAAATTTACCAAAACAAATTACTAGTAATGACATACTATGAAACCACTAAAATCGAAAATACCAACCAACAAAGTGACAGCAACTTCAAAGACGACTCTAATAATAACAATCAAATACTGAAAAAAGAATTAGTAACGTATATATGAAAATGACCAAATTAAACAAAACCCAATAGAAAATGAAAGCAACTTCATGAAACCTACCAAAACAATGAACTAACAATCATAAGAATACAGAAATAACACCAAAATTAACAACAAATTCACCAAAGCAAAATGCTAGCAACAACATTTCTTGAAGTCACTAAAATCGACATACTATACAAGCTTCAGTAATTGTGGCTCTACAAGCAATGACCTTACAAATTATGACTCCACAAGCAACAACCTCACAAATTGTGACTTATAAGCAATGATCTCACAAATTACGACTCTACAAGTGACAACCTCACAAATTATGATTCCACAAGCAACGATCTTACAAATTATGACTCTACAAGCAATGATCTCACAAATTACAACTCTACAAGTGTGACCTTACAAATTACGACTCCACAAGTGACAACTTCAAGAATGTTGCTCAAATAGGAATACCTGAAATGCCTGGATATCTAAATAGAGTTGGTTAGTAAAATGTACATGTGCTAGAGCAAACAGCATATAATAGCAAAAAAAAGCAATGATCATCTATATATCACACATAACCTAGGGTACAACAGTAATATTTATTCTATTAAATTATTTTATTAATTTTATTATTACATCATATATGATAAGGGTCATATCATAGTACTATAGTACTATAATGCTATAGCACTACTACAATATTCCCTAAAAAAATAATTTAAACTAAAAAATAATTTAAAATAAAAAAATAATTTAAAATAAAAAAATAATTTAAAATAAAAAAATAATTTAAAATAAAAAATAATTTAAAATAAAAAATAATTTAAAATAAAAAAATAATTTAAAATAAAAAAAAAATTTAAAATAAAAAAATAATTTAAAATAAAAAATAATTTAAAATAAAAAATAATTTAAAATAAAAAAATAATTTAAAATAAAAAAATAATTTAAAATAAAGAGTAAATTTATTTATCGCCTCATGTGATGTGCCTTAAATATCGTTCTCCCAATCAAATTTCAAGATCAGGTATAATATTACATGATCAAAACAAATGTTCATTTTATTAAAAATTGTTTATACTTAAAATTGAGTATATGAAACTACTCTTAGGATTCTAACAAAAAAATTCTCTGCAAAATTTTACTGTAAAAAAAGGGACGTCTAAAGTGAAGCAGATTCTTATAAAATATTTTATCAAATTAACTTTAGGGTTCAGGTCATCTTAGCTTAGGGTTAGATAGGTTTTAAGTTGTAATATATAAGCAAAATTGCCTTCCTGACATTTTTAATTAATACACCAAGGTAGCCGTTTTTTGTATTTTTCAAGGTTTTCGCTTCTCTTTTATGTTTGTTTCACCAAAGATCATCAAACTTTGATAATTTGATTGGTCAGATGTCACGTGAATCTACTCCGCTTTAGACGGCCCTCTATAAAAGCCCTTTTTGCCCATATACACAATTTATACCTCACCCTATCCCTAACCAATAAAAAAATAAGATATTTTAATTGTTTTAATTTTATGTTACACCTGATTTTATGATCTGCAGCAGATACAACAATATCGCATATGTGATATATAAATTATTCTAAGGCCATATAAAATTAATTTTTTGGTTCTCATAACATAAAAAAAAAAATGCCTGACAGGCCGGACTTTTATTTAAAAATTTTTAAAATTTTTTAAATTATAAAATTTAAATTTTAATTTTAAAAAATAATAACCCAGCATTATAGTATTAAATACTGAAATAAATAAAGTAATGACCTGCTCATCTGGACTTTATTTAAAAATTTTATATATAAAAATTTAAATTTTATAAAATTTTTTAAAAAAATTTTTTGAAATTCCACCCGGCTATTAAAATATATAAAAAATTTTTTTCAAAAAATTTTCAAAATATGACCCGGCCGGGTTATGAGAACCAAAAAATTAGTTTTATATGGCCTAAAATAAAAAATAATAAAAATAATTTCAAATAAAAAAAAATAAATAAAAAAAGAAATATAATTAAAATCACACATAGTGATAATCACTACTATTACATGTCACTACTATCACGTGATTAATTTTAATACTACCTGATCATGATCAATGTGTTAAAATAATTTTTAACTTACTTCTCTAAGATGTTTGCATTACTAACATTTGTTTTCCTGAACACTTTTCAATTAGTTAAGTTGCTAACTTATTTCATTCATTATTTTCTTTCGTTATAGTCGTTTCTTTCCTAGGTGCTTTTTGAATATATTTGCCAACAAGTCGCATTTTTTTATTACCTTATTATGAACTTAATTCCTACAATCCTTTCTTGCTAATACATTTTTTTATCAGTTTTATTTCAATCTCATTCACTACTGTATTCTTTTTTCTGCTATGCTTTTTGCTTTGCTGGTCCTTTTGCTCTACTATATCTCTTACTTTGCCACATCTTTTTCTCTACTGTGTTCTCTAATTAT
This sequence comes from Gigaspora rosea, assembly GCA_003550325.1. Lineage (NCBI taxonomy): Eukaryota > Fungi > Glomeromycota > Glomeromycetes > Diversisporales > Gigasporaceae > Gigaspora > Gigaspora rosea. The sequence continues at coordinate 12,206 of QKWP01001531.1, forward strand.
TTCGTGTCTCTTCTCTACTGTGCCTCTAATTTTGTTGTGTTTTCTCTCTCCATTGTGTTTCTTTCTCTGTCATGTTTCTGCTCTTTTACCATCATTTTCTCTTGCTCTGCTGTATTTTTTTTTTGCTGCTATATTGACAAAGAAACACGTTTTCTGTTTGTGCTTTTTTGTATCTCTACCAATGTGTTTAGAAAGGAATTATGAAAGGTGAGTTTGTAGTAGAATATTAAAATATTAGCTGGTTATTTGATAGTTTTTTTCTTCTTTTTTTAGAAGTTTGGGATATAAAATTTTCAATACCATTAAGTAGTTCTTTGATTGATCTTGAACCTATTAATATAAGTAAAGAGTTGTTAATTTCTGAAATAGATGAAACAGCAGAATTACTAGTGGAAATAAACTATAAATTTCATCTCTCAGTGAGCAATACATATAATTCATGGGACTTAGCTGATCTTGCATAATGCATATATATGTAAGTGCCATCATAGCAAATTTGCAACTATGATATGTAATTATAAATAGTTTGTATAGTTTGTTTGTAAATAAGTGATAAAATATCAAAATCATGGCTACTATTAGTTATTGATTTTAATAGTTAACGATCTTTATTTTTTAAGCAGTGTATTCTAAATATAAATAGAAGTAGAACGATAATTTATACTATTGTTCAAAGATAAGTATTAATATCTTTTTGCTTGTTTTTCTATTAGTATTAGTATACTTATACTTTATTTTTTTTATTGATAGATATAAGTTTAGACCACTAACAGTAGTATCAATATTTGAATATTATAAGCTTAATAATGCATTTTTTCTGTCCCTTAAATATGAACTGATTAATAGTAAAATTTCTGTTGGGTAATGGGAATAAACTAGTAAGAAGCATAATATTATTTACAAGAAAATGCTACATAACAAAAATTTTTTCTGATTCTTACAATTGTTGTAAGTTATTAGTCTTTGTATATTAGTATTTTTCATATAATGAATGTTGTTTTTTAGAAGTATTGAATGCTAGATTTTTTTGATGAAAAGCACTACAGGTAAGGGAAGTGTAGTAAATTACGTGCCCTGACCCCCTCTAGTGATAGGACTATTGACCAATCAAATTTTAGTATATTTAAAAAAAAAATCAAAAACGTCTTTGACCTGAAAATAAGTTACCCCATAATTGACAAAAGTCGCTACATAGTAAAGTCTAAATTTTACTAAGCAAATCAAAAAAAATCGATTAAGTAACCTTATTTAGCAGATAAAATACACTTACCACAAATTTTCATAAGTATTGGAGAATTTTTATTAATTGACTTTTGATTTTTACGTTTGACAAAAATATTAAAGTTTTTTAAAAAAATATATTCGCCCACAATTGACAAACATTGCTACATAGTAAAGTCTAAATTTTACTAAGCAAATCGAAAAAATCGATTAAGTAACCTTATTCAGCAGATCAAAATACACTTATCACAAAATTTTCATAAGTAATGGAGAATTTTTTATTAATTGATTTTTGATTTTTACGTTTGACGGAAATATTAAAGTTTTTTAAAATATATATTCGCCCCACAATTGACAAACGTTGCTACATAGTAAAGTCTAAATTTTACTAAGCAAATCGAAAAAATCGATTAAGTAACCTTATTCAGCAGATCAAAATACACTTACCACAAAATTTTTATAAGCATTGGAGACTTTTTATTAATTGACTTTTGATTTTTACGTTCGACAGAAAAATAAAATTTTTTAAAAAAATATATTTGACGAACACTTCAATATTATTGGCTATTTAGACTATATATAGGACGTGATAGATGGCGGACCCCCCTCTAGGAAATTACGTGATTTACTGCACTTCTCTAAACTGCTAGCTGCTTGCTTTTGCTTACAGCTGGCACATGATATAAAAAAACAACGCTACGTACATATATATATATATATATACCTTTTATCAGGAATAAGTTAAAGGTAAAATTTAGCTAGAGTTAGGGTTACCTTTTTGATGCAGTTAGAAGGGTTTTTATTGAAGATTTCAAATTTTGATTATATAGATCATATATTGAGTTAACTCCGCCTTCTTATTAGCACAGAAATATTTATTGTATAAACAATACTCATGCATATAAATTTTTCAGATCATGTGATAGCAGGGATTATTACTATGGGTTATAATTAAAAATATTTATAAAAAAAAAATAATTTTTAAAAAATAATTTAAAATAAGAATTTATTAATTTTGTGTACCGTGCACAGCTGTGCACTCTATAAAAACAAATACAACCAATAATTAAATAGCTGTGTACCCCATAATAACAAATACAACAATAATTAGGGTTAGGGTTAGGGTTAGGGTTAGGGTTAGGATTAGTTAAAAGTGGGATTAGGATTAAATTTAAAATTTAAAGGTATAATCACGAGAGGAGCATTTTTTGTTAAAAGTGCATTAGGGGTTACTATAGTAAAATTTTGGATCTTCATCTTTTTATCTTCTTTTCTTTCCTCTTTTAACTGCTAAAGTTGATTTTCCTTTATTTAATGTCTGGCTCTTTGCTCTAGCCGTAATACCCATATTTCTCACTATCTCAATGATTCTTTTGCACCTTTCTCTCCATACGTCTTTCTGGAACATATTCATCCATTGGTCTAACCAAAGAACAAGTATATTAGCAATCATTTTTTTTAAATATTAAACTGCTTTAGGGTTGTTTGAATTCTTAATAGGAGAATACCTCTCACCAGCTTTTTTCTTCTTTTAATATTATGATATTTTGTTCTAAAAGAATATTTTAAAGTTGCTATAGACTTATTTTATATTTTTTTTGGTGGTAAGGGATGACCAGATTTCTCTGATGATCCTTTTCTTATTTTTGTTCTATACCAGAGTGTCAACTTTGCAATTAGGGAGCTGTTGTAAATCAGGTGATTTCTATCTCTTAAGGGGCTACCCCACCTACCCACACCTGACACCTTATTAGCCAATCAAATTGTGCAAAAAATTTATATATGAATTAATAAAAATTTTTAATATAATCTAATTTTTGATCTACTAAACCAGTTTAGATAATTTAATTACCAAAATGATCCTCTCAATAAGAGGATTTTAATAAGTCTAAAATTATTAAAATCCAATTACTAGATCATAAGATCGATCTATATTTATATAATATTATATAGTATTTATTAAAATATTAAAATATTGTATTTATACTGTAGTAATACAAATCTTTATTGATCTTATGATCTAGTAATTGGATTTTAATTATTTTAGACTTGTTAGAATCCTCTCTTTAAGAGGATCATTTTGGTAGTTAAATCATCCAAATTGGTCCAGTAGATCAAAAGTTATTTGATATTAAATTTATATATAAATTTATAATTTTAATTAAAAATTTTTTATAATTTTGGCCAGAATTTGATAATTTTGGCCAAAATTACACCTGTGCTTTGGGTGACCCACCCACCTACCAAAAAATCAGGTGATTTTTGTCATCTTCCTTAGTAAAGTACTCAAAATTTTCTTTGCTTTCTTTACACTTGGACAAGTTACAATCGGGTACAAGTTTTCATAGTCTCTCTTTCTTTTATGTAGGGTAGAGAGAAGACAGTTTACTACCTTGATTCTAAAGACCCATCTTCTATGATCTTTTTTGGTAAATGCTCTAGATTTCCTTGTTAGATACCAGAAATTTCTGAATATTTTCCAATTCTTGTCTTAAGTGGTGATTTGAACTGAGAAAATTTTTCTTAATTGGTTAACTGAACTGAAATATTTGCTGCCAACTGATTCACCTGAATAAGATTACTTCACGTTTACTTTTGGGAATTCTCAGACCTTTACTCAAATTTTTGTATGTTCATTCATTTTATTTTGGAACTTTTCAGAACCTTTGCTTTTTTATGATGTCATTTACATTATGTCAACTGATTCTCAATCAGTTGTACAGGTCAACCAATTAAGCATTTACTTAACTGGTTACCTGAAATTTATTCAGTTTGGGTAAGTTACTCGTTTATAGTCCAACTGGTTCAAATTACTAATCTTGAGTGTATTCTTGGTAAAGACTGTCTTTTCTGTGCCTTAAGAATGTCCATTCTACTTTATACTATATATTGATTCATTCTTTTATAAAGTGCTTTACAGGAACTTCAATACTTTTATTGCTCTATAAAGGTTGGAACACTCTCAATACAGAATCTTCTTCTGAAAAATTTGTGATTTCTGTATCCCTTCTCTCTTCTTTGGTTAGAGTATCTGCCCTTTTATTTAGTATATCTCCTGAATAGGCTATTATTTTAATTATTTTAATTTCTAATTTCTTTATCTTGATATTTTCTTTTATTTTTCCTATGATGCCTATGTTTTTTATCTTGAACCAACTATAGAGGTTTTGCCTTGTTTCTAGATTTCTTACTATCTGTATTGATGCTTGGCTATTCATAAAAATTTTCACTTTATATTCAAAGAGTGCGATTAGCAGGGCTATTAAAATAGCTACCAATTCTGATCTAGTAGATGAGAACTATCTCTCTATCTTTCTTTTTATCTCATACACTATTCTATTATTACTATCAATCTGAACTATACTATATTCTCTACTACATTCATCTGTTGAACCACCACTGATTAGGCCATCTGTGTAAAAAGAAATCTCCTTTTCCATCGTGTTTTTTTATAGGATATTCAGTAATTCTTTTCTTTTCTGTGAGTTACTAATAGACCTATAGATATTTCTTTTTCCAATCTTCAATTTTTATAGCGTCTTAAACTTGTAATTCAGTAGAGTGCGTTAAAGTTGTACTTCCGGTGTATATGCTTACCAAATATTAAATACTGTACTAGCTAAATTTTTATATATTAAAAAAATACATTGAATATTTATATATTTTTATTAATAAAATAATTTATTACAAATAATTAATATTGTTTAATTATAAATTTCAGAAAAATAATAAAAAATAATATATTTTTATTAATTAAAAACAAAAGATATCACAAAAATGAACACACAAACACTATAAAAACACCACATAAACACATAATAACACTATAAAATGCTATAGAGACACTGTAGAGGCATCATTCTTTTATTTAAATATCTAATATAATCTAACACCTCTAACTTTCCTATCCACTAAATCCCAACAACATACGAACAAAATTATAAAAAAAGTGCAAATATAGCATTACAAACTCGACACCAATGATAAATATATCTAGTAATACACCAAAAAAGTAAGACACGATAGTCACCTATTCTGAACCTAAAAAGAATTAGTACTACATGAATACAATATTGAAGCAAAAAAAAAAACTGATACTTTGCTAAAAAAAGAGAAACTTGAATGCTCAAGTATTGCACTAGTAGTAAAAGTGTTTTCAAACTGAAATACATCAACAACAGTAATATACCAGCAACAAAAAAACACAAAAATGGACAATGCTACTGACGAAAAAGCTCCAAGTAATGCACTGACAGCAAAAGAGACAACACCAACAATAAAGAAATTCCAGAAAATATAAATGGATGAAACTAATGACAAATATATAAACCCGAATATAAATGTTAGTACTAATTTAAAAAAAAAAAAAAAAACAAAAAACAAAAAAAATGTACTGGTAAAAAATGTTTAAAAAATCTCTGCAAACTCCTAATCTTGAAACAATGCTTAGATAAGAATGGTGGTTGGTAAGGACTATAATAGATTTCTAGTTTTACTCTCTACTACCGCATTCTTATGAAAAAAGTTCAAGTTACAGTAAAAAGTTAAATAAAAAATTATCAAAAAAATTTATATAATACTTATCTTTTTATCGTGAAAAAAGTAATCTAGATCTAATTTAGATCTAGATTCAGGAGAACAATTAGATTAAAAAATAAATAAACCAAATTTTAAAAAAAAGAATTGAAAAGAAAAAAAAATTAAAAAAAGTAAAATAAATAATGAAAAAATTAAAATAATACAAAAATAATAAAAAAAACGTAAAGTAAATAATAATAATAATAATAATAAAAGAGAGAATTAAAAAAAAAACTACTAAAATTAATTAATAAATAATAGTAATAATAATATATAAAAAAAGTAATAAAAAACGAAAATACCAAAATAAATAAAAAAATAAGAATAATAAAAATTTAAATAAAAAAATAAAAAATTTAAAAAAAAGTTAAAAAAAATTAAAAAATAAATAAAAATAAATTAAAATAAATAAAAATAAGCGACTAAAATTTTAAAAAAAGATTATCAAATTTTATTCAAAATTAATAAAATTTTTATGATATGTGTAATTTTTTATTACGAACTTTTTACTTAGTACATAAATACAATTCATATAGTAAAAAATTAACTTTTATATATAGCAACTTTTAAATTCGTAGTAAAAATATTTTTTGTCACTCGTTTATTAATAGAAATGATCTACATACCCTCTACCCTTAAAAAAACTTTAAGCCTTTTATTAGAATCTTACCTGCAATTCCATTGGTCAGTTTTAATCGCGGCGGTCACGTGACCTTTTTAAAATCGCCGTGTCTCAAAAAAGTAATAAAATTTTTGGGGTACATTTAGGAGTATCAAAAAAGTAAGTGCAAGAGTATCAAAAACGTAAGATTTGCATCCCTAGTACTATAAACCACGTGCAACCAATCATTCTCTGACACTAAGCCAAACTATTTTCTGCTTAACTTCGTGAATGAGTTCAAAAAAAAAAAATTTGATAACGATAAAAATTATATCCTGCGCACGTATGTATATAATTTGTTTTAGTTTATACTCACATATTTAGAATAGCGTTAAACTATGAAATACAAGTTTTATATAGCATAAAAAATCGACTCAACGGAAAATTGATTTAGAATAAAATCAGGGTTGACAAAAATTGACATTTGTATCAAAATTATGTCCATGCGCGTTATTTGGAAAATCAGATCAAACTTGGCAAAAAAATCAATATTTGTCTCAAAATAACGCCCCGGCGCGTACTCTAAATAACGCGCCTATACTCAAAATAATGCGTTATTTCGCGAAAATACGGTAGGTTTTGCTAAAAAAAAAAAAAGAGTATTCTAGGCAAATGTTTTGACGATCTCTAATCGAGAACTTCAGCATGTAGCACTTCTAAAAAGTACAAGCAAGTACAAAAAAGGAAAATATACGAGTAAAATGTAAAAGGTGTTAATATCATTAAAAAAATTTATTAAAATGTATTAATTTTTTAAAAAAAATAAATCAGAAGCATTTATATAGGGCAAATTTGCCCGGAATTTAAGACGGTTTAAGAGATAACAGTCCATTTGCCCCCGAAACTATGTGATCTTAGCCCTAATTAAAATTATATAATCAGCATAGTTTTGTGCCAGAGATGTATAAACTAAACATCTCTGGCTAGAGATCTCTATTCTTTATATCTATTCATCATTCGATGAGTTTCACTACGATTTTTTAAGCATTACATCATTTGATTCAATATCTAAAGATTTATTTAGTCATTGAGAAATTCTTCATATTTGCTCATTTTACGATAAATTAGCATCATTTGTTCATTTAATTCTTCAAAAGATTTCTCGTTTACCTCATGAATTTCTTCACTAATAACAGTCCGTAGTTTTTGAAATCACACTTCTATAAATCCATTATGTTATTAACAATGTATTTATATAATCAGTTCAAAAAGAATGAACAATAAATATAACAAACCTATTGAATTGAAGTCTTAATAGGTGTACTATCAATCTTATTACTAAGATCACAATTATGATCAACTTGATCAATAGTTATTTTAATACTATCTAGTCTACTACGAATTTCAGTAATTACAGGACATTTAATTGGGTCACCATCACAAGAATCATAATAAAGCTTAATAAATCGATTGGAGTTCTATTACAGTAACTGGTTATGAAAACAATGATGATAATGAAATCATAGAGCTGAAAGAGTAGGTTAATGCATAGCATTGTGTGTCCGAAGCGCACTAAGATCTAATTTCATTTTTGATGCGACACAAGTCAAAACAAAATGATGCATCTAAAATGTAACTATTATACGCATGCGGACAGACACCAAAACAAAAGTTACATTTTTGATATTATTATTATTGATGCATCAAGAATGTAACTTTTGTATCACATTACGTAAACATGTAAAGTCCTTCGCTACGCTCCGGACAATGAACAATGAAACGTAAATATCGAATGTACTGGTGTTTTTAAATTCAAATATCGCAATTGAAAATCTTATTTCTAATCATGCAACAATGAGGTAAATATTACTATTTTATACTTCAAATTTATAATTATATTTGAATCATTTATTATTAATGATAATTATTTAAAAAATCAAAATTTAAACAAAAAGATCTTCAAGAGACAACCCATTAAAAAAAAAAAGCTAGAACATCAACGGCTCCAAAGTTCGATTATGGCTTTTATAAATTCTATGAACCTTTTAACTAGGATCGATTGGTTCAACAAGTATTAGTCAATCATAATTTTTTATTTGTTATAAATAATATAATATTTATTTTATATAAACACGAACTAGAAACCTTGAATTTATATAATAGATACATAACAATTCAATATTAGGAATAGACAAAAATAATTTAATACGATTTAATTTAGACAGCAAAATGATCATCTCTATATAAAATTGTAATAAATGAAGTTTTTTCATCAAATGTCACATAATAAAATCTTAAATTTAAACCACGCATGACTGAAGTAAACCTGTTTACTACTTTAAAAAAAAACAAACATACAGGCTTTTTATTGCATTTTTAAATAATATTAAAAACTCAAATTTGGGCTTATTAATTTCAAGATCGCCAAAATATAAAACTATTTACAAATATTTAAGTAAAGTTTTGAGTGTTGTAATCTATTTTAATTTAGTATAATTACGAAGTTATTATAATTTTAGGCTATTTTATCAAACAAGTTGGTTATACATTGTGAGTTAAATAAAGTAGAGTGAATCCCAGAGATACCCAAGATACCTTAAATCTTTATTCGTGAAGAGTCTTCTGTCAGATTATAAACGGGATTAACATTTTTTGAAAAAAAGTTAGGGCGTAAAAGTACTCTAAACTGTATAAATTCAATTGAATAAAATTGACCAGTCACAAGAAAGTGCTACATATGTATAAACTCAATTAATAAAATTGACCAATCATAAAAGCTTAGCCTATATATGTACGACTTATTTATCACTGCAAAATGATCAAATTTGTAGATCACTGCATACCCATACAATCACTGATTGTTGTCCAATCGTTTTTTTCCCAAAAATTCAATATAAATATAGATTTGTCGGCTATATCTATGCTCATTAAAAAATTATTGTTAAAAATCGCGCAATCGGACAACAATCAGTTGATTGTTCAAGTGATTGTATTGGTGTGCAACGGTATACAAATTTGACCAAAAGGTGCAGCGATAATATCATATGTATATTCAAAAACAATAATAATGATTATTCGACCTATTAGTTAAAACGTCCATTATTAAGCCAGAATGGACCGGCTAAAGAATGAAAAGAGAAAATAAACATGATGTTGTACTGAAATCGTAAAGGATTCAAACATTCTGAGAAATTCGTAAATGAGGTATTGTAAGAATTTTAATTTTTTTTGGACAAAATATATAATATGTGACATTAACTTTTAATCAGTTGATTATTTATATATATACTATATTTTACTATGAACTTTACGGACTATCAAGAAAAAAAGATAAAAAAAGATTATATTATTTTACTAAACTAGAATCTCTCAATTTTCACTTACTAATTGCTTAGGTCGCCGAACCATCTTCTGACCTCTAAAATTTCATTCTCGTCTAGTTTTGATACTAACGACAAATTTCATATGACATGCCGATTTTACTTATAAAAGTACTTTAAAAAAATTACAATTGACTACAGCATGTAAAAAAAAGATCATCACCGATCATATTTACGAACTTACATTTATTTACAGATAATCACTACTAAATTTGATACCGAAAACTGTCGCCAATCATATTTACGACTTACATTTAAAGATAATCACTACTAAATTTAACTGAAAACTTACAGCTTAGTTTTAGTTTAAAAAGCTCGTGTCAAATATAATTTAATGATAAGATAAGCTTTTTGAAAATGGATCAAAATTCTTCCTGCAATTATTGCAAAAAAAAAGTAATTGGATTTGTAAAAGGATCATGTAGATATAATTTACTTTCAAAGCAACCACATTTATCTTGTGGGAACAAATATATTGATGCATTTATACAAGATACAAAGTCTAAAAGAAAGCATTGTGATGATTTTATTGAATGGATACCATGTTCAGAAATTGAAATTTATGATTTAATTATCGAAGGTGGTTATTCAAAAATATTTATTGGTAAATGGGATCCATTAAAACGAGAAGATAAAAAGAAATTGTCAAATATCAATATTGTCCTTAAAGTTTTAAAAGGATCTGAAAACTTCGATCTCAAATTTCTCAACGAAGTAACTATAAAGATTAATAATTTAATTGCATATTATCAAATATAACAATAGTAATTATTAATCATTTTAAATCATAGCTCAAAATACACTATCAATGTCTTGGAAAATGTTCTGTTCCTTTTTATGGCTTAACAAAGCTTACAAGAATGCAAGAATATGCGATGGTAATGAAATATACAATTCATGGCGACCTTAATAAATTTCTTAATAGTCATTCTAAACTCTCATGGATAAAGAGAGTCGAAATTCTTCAAAATATTGCAAAATCTTTAAATGAACTTCACAAATTAAATATAATACATCGAGATTTTCATAGTGGAAATATCCTCGTAGACGACAATATGGAAATTTTTATTAGTGATTTTGGCCTCTCGAAGTTTGTTAATGACCTTGAGCTTTCGAATTCTACAGATCTACCATCAGGTATTTATATTTTTAAAATAAAACCAACTAATTTTGTACTAAATAAGACTACTCTTCATAGAGCCTGTCAAAGGAGTTTTACCTTATATTGCACCAGAAGTTCTTATTGGGAAACCATACACAAAAAAATCGGACATTTATAGTTTAGGAATAATCATGTGGGAGCTGACATCTCGTGATCGTCCATTTTCAAATCGCTCTCATGATATATTATTAGCTATGGATATTATTTATAGTAAACTTCGTCCAAAAATCGTGGAAAGGACTCCAGAAATTTATCAAGATATGATGGAACTATGTTGGAACGAAGATCCATTAAAAAGGCCGGATTTGTCACAATTGATAAACGATTATGAAAATATGATTAAGAATATGGAACAATCGGACCAACCAGTTATGTCTGATATTTCAGGTAATACAGAAATTGTCAAATTTTAATGGCTAAATTCTATTATTAACATAAATTTGATTTTATAGAATTTGATGATACTCAAAGTCATAAATATGGTAAAGTTATTGTCAAATTAATAGGAGACTGACAAGTGTAAAGTAATTGTAACCCGGGGAGTACTCACTAGACACTAAATTTAATACGACATATCAATTTGGCGCATTAAATTGCATTGTCAATTGAGCATTCATGGGGACTGTAGTTATTTAAGGCCATGCAAAGTTGATGTCCATTTTTTCAAAAAATATATTTTTTCGATTTTTAATATTTATTTTTTTCCGCCTTTTTTATCTTGTTTCACCCGATTGAAACCCTAATTTCCCAAATAATCTGATAGGATCGATATAAAAAAAAAAAGGCCGATCCGATCGATTCAATTTCAGATTTCATGTAATGCAAAAAGAAAAATAATTTTGCAGTTGTCTTAACGTTAGATTTAATTTAAATTAATAAAAAAAAATCCGTCAGTCCATCTGGAATTTTGAAATCTATGTAATGCAAAACGAAATTCAACTTTGCGTGGCCTAATATTTGTCAGCTCTATTATAGTTGAATTTGAAAATAGTAGTTTAAAATCCTGACAAACAAAATCTTAACAAGGTCATAATCTAGGCAAGTTAGCCCACGTTATCTATTATTCTAGTCGATTGGTAAATCTTGTTTATTGGGATTCTGATCATCAGGATTACTCATTTAAAACTCGTTAATTTCACTAAAAATTGTTTAAATAGATTCTGGATCAGGAAATCTATTCTTATCAGACATTGGTAAATTTGGATTTTTAATTATATATAATCACATCAAAATGAAGATTTTCTAAGAATAAAACATTACTTTATAGATTGCCAAACTAAGAAATATGGGATAAATCTAGACCAAGGCAAGGAAATAAATATAAATGATAATGAATAAATGTAATATTTGATTAAAATGATATTTAATATCATTTTTTAATCAAATATATCATCAAAAGGAATTTGAAAAGATGCTGATGAACTTGAAACAAGTATGTTGATTTAAATATAACTATCTTTAAATGTACAAATAATAAATTAGATGATCCATCTCGTATTTCATCTCGAGTTTCATCCCGAACTACTTCTCGAGCACCATCAAGAGCACCATCGTCATCTAGAACAGTATCACGTGCCTCGTTGTCTAGAACATCATCCAAATATAATATTGATCTTCCGACTTCAGAACATTCTCTTAAAAATGATATTCCAAAAATAGAAGAAGGAAGTGATGAAGAAGAACTTGAAAATAGTGATCCCTCATTTAACAAGATGCGTGATTTATTAACTTCATTAATAAATGAAGCTCAAGAAGCCGTGGAAGCTCCTGTTAAAGGTCGTGAGAAGAAGCAACGTGCACCATCAACTACAAGTCAACAATCATTTGATTTTGATGGTATTAATGATTTGATTGATGATCTTGAAGAAGGTGAAGAATACGACGAGTATGACGAATCTGATGATGATGATGATGATGGTATAAAAGATTCTAGAGATGATGATGATGATGAGAATCGAGGCAGGGGCCTTAAAAGAGAAAAAGCTCATAAACGACAAAAAAGTGTTCATGAAGAACGATTCGAACAAGGAATGTTGGAATTTAATAAAAGCATTGCAGATTTTACCACTCTTGTTGATGCAATGACGACGCAGGAAGAATATGTATATGATCCTTGCATACAATATAGTGATCCTTGCATACAACATATAGATCCAATGAAAGCATTCATGACAAATCCAAGCTCATATCTTGACCTCGACGATTTCGCGCAGCAATATCAATTTTTTATACGTATACTCGTTCTTCCATTTTTACCTATCATTCATTATTTCATGTCTGTATTTCTTAAGACAACTTATCATTCAAATTCATCAAAAAATATGACAAGTGTTACATCTAACCTTTCTGCCACTGAGACCATGTCGGTAGAAACTACTCATGTAAGCCCCACACGTTGTGGATCAGATGGTGAAATACTTTCACCTAAAGATACATATCTTAATTCAGAATTAATTAAACATATGTATTACGAGCATGGTAAATAGCTTAATTTTATCGTCTCCACTTATTTATTGTTATTATTATTTTTATTTTTCGAAGGCAAGTCATATAAATATTACATTTCCTTACAATTTTAATAGATAAAAGGTATATAACACAGAAATATACCTTTAAACCTCAAGGTAAATAATTTTACCTGTTTTTTATTATTTTTATTTTTGAGCGAATTTATTCATCTCATCACGCGATGAAAGCTATATGTTGCAAATTTTCAGATTGGGAGCAACGCGAAAACTAAAAAAAAAAAAATTGCAACTCTCATGCAACTGCTTATAATTCAAAATTTTGCATATGAAATGTCTTTTGCGTTCCAACATAAAACTTCTTGATATAAAATATTCTCTATCTCGACCAAATTTTACTTTTTATACTCTATTAATTATTATTATCAAAATTTATTCTATATATATATTTTAGATTTGTTGAAGTTGATGAACGAACGAATAAGATAGGGCGTTTAATATTTGAGTTTTGCCGTTATTTATTTATTTATTGATTCTTGTTATTACAGTTAAACCTCCATAAGTGCACCTTTTATAAATGCACGCCTTCCCTAAATGTACACTCAAACTCTGGTCCAAATATATACAAACCTTCATAAATTCACTTTTCTTATTGCTCTCTAAATGCACGTCGTTAAAGTTTGATTCCAAGAGCATGCACTTATAGAGGTTTCACTGTACTGTAAACTAGAACATGACCATGTGGTAAATTTGTCATCAAGTTTTATTTTATTATGAATAAAATTGTAATTGCTTATAATTACAAAATACTGAGTTTAAATAGATTTATAATTCGCACATAAAAAAATCTAGTATATTTAAAAAAGATGGTTACAAAAAATGAATAAAATAATCGATGCTTCAAATACAGGTAGCTTCTCCACCTTGCTACATTTAATCATTAAAAAGTACTCTATAAAAAAAATCTCCTGGAATTGTTAAGAAAATTCTCAATTTTTTGTTCGGAAAATCGGCTCCGTTCCGAACATTTTAAAAATGTTTAAAGTCTGTACCGTTTTCATTACGATGTTTGTACTGGACTAAAATATAGAAAATTTTTTATTAAAAATTAACGTATAAAAAGCGTATAATACCATACACATCCAATAAACGTCCTTTAAAATCTTCGGAACGGTATCGATTTTCCGAACAAAAAGTCAGATAATTTCAGAATTTTCTGAACAATTCCGAGACTTTTTTTTATAGAGGCACTACAAATATTTAAATAAATTTTTAAACGGATACTATCGTTTTCCCGACACTGTCAAAATCCTGGCATGTTAGCCAACATTAGGTTAATGTTATGGCTATTCCGATCAATATTTTCAGAAAAATAATATAACATATTTGTATTAAAGAGATGGAAGACTTATTTGTTGATTTAAATAAATCCTTAAGATAATTCAGTTGCATTAGGAAATTGTGGAATATTTTGAGTTACTTGCGAATTTGAATAAATTATTAGAAACTGAACCAAATGATGCATCTGCATGAAGTAACCATGGAGAACTTACCTAATAATAGACAAGATGATACTAGAGAACAGAATAACTTACTTTTTTATTCAGTAGGTTAATATAAATTTGTTTACTGTCATAATTATTTCATATTGATTTAGGGCATTTTCAAGTATTACTTGAATAAAAAATCTAATTAATTTGAATTTGTTGAGAAGGGTGCTTGAGGATGCTTTTACCTAGAAACAAAATAGTGTAAGTATTAACACAATGCAAAACTCGTCTGAGAGTACAAATGTGCACTGGCATTTTACTAGTAAAAGCACTGCAAATAGTCTGCCAAGCTGCGAGTAAAAGCGAGCAGCATAGGCAACTTAGGGAGTGCTTTAAAATGCAAAATCTAATTAAAATTTTAAGTTTAATAACAAAAAATAATTATATATATTTAATAAATTATATATTGTATAATTAGTTATTTTAAATAATATATTGTAACAATTAAAAATTATTTGGTTATACAAAAGAGCAGTGATGATTACCACAGATTATAGTTATAAATATTCTAAAATAAAAATCTATTTAAAAGGTTTTAGAAATAATGTAAAAGTAATAAACCCATTTTTATTAATTAAAAAAAAGAAAAAACTTGAAAATTAAAAGATTATATTTAAATTAATAAAAAATAAAAAGAAAAAATGAATAATTAAAAAATAAAATTAAAAGATTAAAATTTAAAATTAAAAAAAATGAAAAAAATGGATAATAAAAAAATAAAAATATTTAAAAATAATTCAAAAAATACTGAAAACAATAAAACAATTTAAATTAATTAAAAAAATAAAAAATTAAAAATTAAAAAATTAAAATTTAAAATTAATTTAAAAAAAAAGAAAAAAAAAGAACAACAAACAAATAAAAATATTTAAAAATAATTCAAAAATATAGTAAAAATAATAAACTATTAAAATCAATTAAAAAAATAAAAATATTTAATTGCTGATCCGGATAAGATCTGCAGAATTTTTATTTTTGAATTTGGGGGATTTACACTGGATTTACTATGTTTTTATTATATGCTGAAATCTTACAACCACCTTGTTTACATGAAATTTATATAGTCATCTGATCATTTTTTTGTGCTATCTCAGCGTATACTGGGCCAATTTGAATGAACTAACTACCATTAGATGCGTCTCAGTGAGCTCTACAACTTTCAATTAATTGACTTGAGCTGTTAGCTTAATAAAAAATCACTTACCATAGAGGTAGTTATAAGATTTCAGCATATAATAAAAGTTTATATTGTACTTATCCCCAAAATTTACTATTGTCCCAATATAGTAATTCTGCAGATCTTATCTGGATCATCAATTAAAAATAATTCAAAAATATAGTAAAAATAATAAACTATTAAAATCAATTAAAAAAATAAAAATATTTAAAAATAATTCAAAAAATACAGTAAAAACAATAAACAATTTAAATTAATTAAAAAATGAAAAAATTAAAAATTAAAAAATTAAAATTTAAAAATTAATTTAAAAAAAAGAAAAAAAAGAACAACAAAAAAATAAAAATATTTAAAAATAATTAAAAATATAGTAAAAATAATAAACTATTAAAATTAATTAAAATATAAAAAATTAAAAATTAAAAGATTAAAAATTTAAAGTTAAAAAATTAAAATTAAAAATTAAATTAAAAAATTAAAATTAAAAAAGCAAAAATTAATAATAATACTAACTTATATTCAAAAAATTAACAACAAAATTAATATATTATAAAAGATTAATATAAATAGTACTTTTATGCACTTAGCCCTTATGTATTAATAGTTGTTATAATCATAAAGATTAATTGCAATATCTGATATATTTTATTAGTAATATACAGAAGTAAATCTAGTAAAATTTTGAAATATTAAAAAGGAGACTTATAAGTGCATATAGCACTAACTAGTTCTTTTTTATTAAACACTTTTAAAAAAATAAAAAATTGCTCTCTGAGTCAATAATGCAGTAGTTGTACTTCAGGGTACAATCAAGATCATGGATTAAAGTTCAAAGTGTATTGAAAACTTTGCTAGACCACAATTGGAATGATCTTTAAAGAATTTATATAAAAAGAAGAAATAACAAGATTTATACAAAAAAAAGGAGCCACTGGCATAGCTGCAAATCTTACGTTTTTGATACTCCTGCACTTACTTTTTTGATACTCCTGTATGTACCCCAAAATTACTTTACTTTTTTGATACCGATCTGCATATATACACGTGACTTGTGTTACACAAAGGCCCAGTGCATTGTTTTTGCAAAAATAATTTTTGGTTACATACTGCTAATGTCGTATAACATTCCACAAGTCTAATTTTGCCTGGCATTAAGCTTAATGCTGGTGGGCACTATCATGATAAGCCTCTGGTGGGTTAGAATGCTGGTGGGCACTATCATGATAATGCCCCTGGCGGGGTTAGACATAATTACGGCCCACCCTAACCCTAAATCTAATGGTACCTAACTCGGCATTAAGCTTAATGCTGGTAGGCACTATCATGATAATGCCCCGGCGGAGTTAGACATAATTCCGGCCCACCCTAACCCTAAATCTAGGAACCCTAAAAACTAATTGTTCGAAGCAACATCCAATCACAGTACATATACTGGTTACATGACATATGCATCTAGTATATGTATTGTGATTGGATGTTGCTACGAACTATTAGTTTTTAGGGATCCTAGATTTAGGGTTAGGGTGGGCCGGAATTATGTCTAACTCCACCGAGGGCATTATCATGATATTGCCCACCAGTAGGGTTTCTACAAACCCGGATCAAATCAAACTTTAGGTCAGATTTGGGTTTGATTTGATTTGAAATCAAACCCAAACCCAAACTATGATTAAAAAAATATTTGAGTTTGATTTGAAGCAAACTTTTTAGTTAAATTTGAGTTTGGTTTGAATTTGAGTTTGAAGTTTGCAAACTAGTTTGAGTTTGAATAATATAAATATATTTTTATATTTTAAATGATAATCTGCCAGTCAACTAGAGAGTGATTATATGAAAATCACTATAGGCAAAATGTGGCGTTAACGTCACATTTCGCTTATAGTGATTTTCATATGTAATCTGATCACTAAGTTTATATAGTCGGCCAATCGTTTTTTGATGATATCTCGTCATCCACCAGGCTGATTTAGATGATCTAACCACTGTTAGATGCGTCTTGACGAGCTCTACAACTTTCAATTAGTGGACATGTATCATTAACTTAGTAAGAAAAAGAGTTTTAAATAGAAGCACGCCACATTTCGCCTATGATCACTTTCCAGTTGACAGGCTGATTATCATTTAAAATATAAAAATATATATATGTCATTCAAACTCAAACTAGTTTGCAAACTTCAAATCAAACTCAAATCAAACTTAGTATAGTATTTGGGTTTGGTTTGAATTTGATTATTTTTTATTTGAATTTGGGTTTGATCTCAAACTTTATAAAATTTATAGTTTGAGTTTGGTTTGATTTGGGGTTTGATCAAACTCAAATCAAACCCGGATCAAACTTCGGAACCCTACCCACTAGCATTAAGCTTAATGCTAGAAAAAATTAGATCTGTGTAACATTACATGATACAAGTGGTGTGTAACCAAAAATTATTTTTGCAAAAACAATACACTGGGCCTTTGTGTAATACAAGTCACGTGTATATATGCAGATCGGTATCAAAAAAGTAAAGTAATTTTGGGGTACATACAGAAGTATCAAAAAAATAAGTGCAGGAGTATCAAAAACGTAAGATTTGCGGCATAGCTACAAAGTTGGAAACAAATAACTAAAATATAATTAGAACTCAGGACATCTAGTACAAAAATTATACTTTATTTTTTTAGCAAAATCTCCTGAAATTTAAGAAGTAAAAAAACAGTTTTTGGCAATTATCTTGCCATTTAGTAGTCCAATTTAAATGTTTTTTTGTTAAAACGAAGCACTTAGTAAGGCATATTTAACAAAAAAAAGTTTATTCAATTCTAATCACTGGATAAGAAGTTATTTAATTTTTTATTTTTTTTTTTTTTGAAAGCAAGGTCTTGCCTCAGTTTTTATTAATTCAAAATATATCAAATTATAGTAAACTGTATTTTACATATTCCCTCCTAAAACTGAAACTTGGGCTAATTTACCCACGACCCATACTTTGCTAAGTAGGGCCAAAGTCCTCCCTTAGTCTATAATAGAGTTAATGAATTGTGGAGATGTATTGTATTTTCTAAACAATTGGGACCAAAGTTCTATCTTTACTGCTGTATTTCTTTCTGTAACTTTGCTGTTGTGGCTTCTTTCGATGAATTGTGTTCTCCAGAGCGGTATCTCCTTGCCGTGCATTGTTGCGTTCTTGCTCTCTATCTTGTTCACACCTCAGTATCAAGATCTTCTCATAAATTGCATGTGCGATTTTGTGAAGCAAGATGGGGCCAGTTTCACAGCTTGGTTTGTGTTTTGTACTACACGATTTATGTCCTTCGTTGCATTTGCCGGAAGTAACCCGAGTATAGTTCTGGTAATCGATTGTTGTTGGTCTACTACCATGCAGATATGATTTGTAATAATATTAACAATGTGAATTAGTATGGTGTGTGCGTAGCATTGATATTTATTGAGTATTTTGGTAGTTTCTTCAGTAATTATTCTACGGATACTTGTCTGGTTGGACAGGCAGGTAATTAGATGATAGCTATTCTCCGTCGTCTCGAAACATCTGGTGCACATTGGGCTCTTATATTCCATAGGATTTCGCACATGTAGAACTTCCATGGTAGGTAGCTCTTCAAGTAGTAATTTGATTTTAAATGCCTTTATCCTGGAGTATTTAGGGTTGGTTATTCATTTCGTAGGTGTACATTTGTAGTTCAGGTAGCTATAAAAGGTGTTCCAATCTACATTTTGTCTCAGGAGATCCCATGCTTGAAGCCGTATTTGAGAATGCCAATGGGCTGTGTAGTTTGCATTGTAGATGTGACGTGTAAACCATCTAGGGTTGTGTTCTACTGGGTCATCATACCAAGTTGGTTGATATATATCATAGCGTCAGACTAGGTAGGGTCAGTGTTCAGCTTTTTTTGGTACTCGAAGGTATACGTTAAATTTTTCCTTGATGCTGTTGTTAGCCATGTTATCCAGCTTGGCCAGTTTGGTTTGTTTCGAATCTGGTGTAGATTATATGGTTTGGTCTCAAGAGCTTCTCTTGCTCTGGTATAAAAGTAACTTTTGTCTGTAATTATATGGATTTTTGCTTTTTTTGGTGCGGCCATTGCCATGTATATAAGTATAGTAATGAGGTTCTTTGTACTTGACGGCTATAGCTCGGTCATGATGAGAATTTTAACACGGTTGGGTATAGTGCTGCATACCACTACTTCTTGTTCTGTATTGTTGATTATGTTCATTTGTGTTGCCAGTTGGAATATTAAAGTTTTTAGTTCCATAGCATATGCCTCAGTTCCTCCAATACCTGCGCATTCTCAATTGTTTGTATTATTCCTTTTTGCATGCCTTCTTGCACGCTTTTAAGTTGTTTTTTATGCTTAGCTCTTTGTTGTATTTGAACTAGATCGTCCTCTGGACCCGCACCTGGCGTTTACTATCGATCACTAGCTATTGTAAACAGTTTATATTTATTCTTTTGGTGCATTTAGCTTTGTTCAGGTTAATGTCATTATGATGGCAGCCTTTACACAGTTGTACTTGATTTGTTGCACTTATAATCTTCCAGTGGTTTACTGTTGCTTACCAGAGTTAATAGAGGAGATTTTGCCAATAAAGTCAGTATTACTAGATACTTCCATTACCCAATTGGCTTTATCCAGTGTTGATATTGTATGCTCGAAACAAGGGTTGGGTGTAATCAATTCCAAGTTATTCACACTGATCTTTCTTTCTATTTCTTTCTTTATGTCTTTGTACCATCTTGGTTCACTTCCTCTAGGTATAATTTGTGTTGTATATGGTAGATAATGCCAGTTCGTAGTACTAGTGTTGTTGTATGAAGTACATTGTTCTATGAACTTAAGATTAAGCTTGTTTAGTTTTATGTGGCCTCTTTATTGTACATATGATATTATCTATCGGGGGTCCTTTTTCCTCTAGAGGTCTTAGCCACTGTTGCTGACTATTGGTAATAAAGAATAGGTACAGGTCCTGAGTGTTACGTAGCATTTTTGCTATGTAATATTGTGTTTAAGATGCTGTAGTATATAATTCGTTCGCAACAATATGGACTGGTTAGTTTGTGTGGCCGTCTGAAGCTGTTGCATTCTGAACTTTAGTGTACTTTGCATGAAGTTCAGGTGGTTAAACTGTCTATATAGCATAGCGACATACTATTGCACCTGTATGTCAGAGACCGTCCTTAGCCTGTATATCATGTAATTATACATTGTTGAATTTGGCACCGACTTTGCCAGCCTGCTTTTTGTTTAACAATATTTGTGTAAGAACTTGTGATCTTATTGCACATTGCTTTCGGTATACACGTATTCTGAACCCGGTACCCAATTCTGGTTAGCATTACAGTATTAATGATATAGATTGCTTGTTTATCTGTCACTCTGGCTCTTGCAATTCTTCTTGACACTGCTTTTGCTTCTTCTTTTATTATATCTAGAATTGGCTTTTGATTCTTTCCCGTAGTATACCTGCACCCCAAAATTCGAAAGGCCTCCTTCTGGCTTATCGCCTTGATTATCGAATCATTAAAGTTGATATTAGGGTGTTCAGAGCTTTAAATAAAAATGTACAGAACTCCTAAAAATCTCATAAAACTAATATCTAATATATATTATATTAAAGAATTCTCTATTTTATCCTAAAACTGTACCCTAACTCCAAAAATATAAAAGTGATAATTTCCACAGTTAAATACAGTATTAGTTATTTTTAAAATAAAAATTAAAAAAATTAATTTAAGTTAAAACAAATCCTAAATAGTTCATTGAAGCCAACTGAACTCTATATAAATTTTAAACCTCTATTTCCAGAGAAATGCCTGGGTTTAAAGCTAGTAATAATATATGCATTGCTTGTAAACTTTCATCTAATTAGCTAGTGTAGTTGAATTACTAAGGTACTATTTTATAATTTAAAGTACTTCTAAGAATATAATATTTCACTAACAAAAAATTACTATAATATAAAAGTTATTTATAGCTTTAAAAAATGTATATACTGTACTTGCTATGTAAATAATCAAAAATAATTAATGACCCAAGAAATTCACTCAAAGTGAATATTTTTTATTTACAAGTTACTCTTGCTTTATAAATTCATTTAATTTAATTGGGCAATAATCATATTTTGTTTGATATAAATTAGCCAATCATATAAATGTCTTTATATAAATTATACAGTATTTATAATTTCTTTAAATTAAAAAAAAGTATTGCTAATCTGAACAGGTTGTGAAATTCACAGTCCTGCATCTGCCAATCAAAATTAAAGAATTCACAATCTGCAAATTTTTTTGTATAACAAAAACAATGTTTTTTACGAAAAAATCAAAAAATTACTTATAATGCAAAATTTAGCTTATAAAACTACTACTTTTTATGCGAAAAAAATTTTCTTGCTAAATTTTACTATAAAGGTTGCTATAACCCTAACACTAACCCTAACCCTAACATAAATAGAAAACTTTTTTGAAATGGGAGTGTAAATTTTACAGCCTGTGAATCGAATAATTTTTATTAAAAAATATATAGCAATATTTATTGTAAAAATTGAAGTAGAAAATAAATTTAACTATTGTAATAGTTAATTAAAAGAGCTTCAAAACAATAGTACCAATTTATACTTCAACTGTGTATGGAAGAGAGATATAAATATAAGAATATTTAGATCATAGAATATGATTAAAGGTAGATATACAATATATGAGACCTAATGGATAATCTATTACTAAATCACTACAATAAAACAAAGAAGCTAATACCGTGATACTAATATGAGAGATATCAATAAATTAATATAGGACCTCAAATAATCTATGTGATATCATATTTGAAAAATAGCTAATAGAGGTCTGTTTTTTAAAAAAATGTTATATTTAAAAAGTAGGTATTGGAGAAAAAGGTTATATTTGAAACCCACTAAATGGCAAAATAGGTATATTTAAAAGAATGCTAATGTGCTAATTTTTATAAATATTATATTTGAAATGTGCTAATAAAAATCTGGGCTATAATAGTAACCTGACAAGTAAAAAAAAGAGAGGGGAAAAGAGAGAGAGAGGTAAAAGGAGAGAGGGGTAAAAGGAAGAGAGGAGTAAAAGGGAGGGAGGGGTAAAAATTGTGCAAAACGGGGGTTTTTAAGTTTTTTGGCACATTTTGTAGAATATATATATATGATCCTTGGTAGCTTGTAGATTAAATGGGCTTAAGAGATTTCAGTTTGTTTTTTTTTTTTAGTAAGTATAAGTCCATTTTTTTTTTTTTTTTTAGAGATGTTGTATTTCAAAAAAAGGTAAAGATGGGTGAAAGTTTGATCTAATATGTGAAATATAGTTTAATATACCAAACCAAAAGCGCTGACCAAAAAAATTTTAACTATGATGCTCAAATATAACTCGAAATGGCATCTGTATAAAGAAAGATATTCAGAAGGCAAATTATTGGTTCTCATATAGATTATTAGGGTCCTATTAATATCAATAAAAATGATAATAAAATATTAAATTGATAGAAAGTGAGATCAAAATATATATTACAGGGGTTATAGTAGGCCGATGTTTGGTCAAATATCAATCAGGTAATATTGTTATGGGTTAAAAGTGTTATTTTCAAAAATCAGAATCAATAATCACTAGATCATAGTGATGTAATGATTGATTTCTGAAACTTTTAACCATCACTATAAGCTTAGTGATTGGCAAAAGAAGATTCTAGCAAAACTAACACAGCCACAAAAGAAAACTTTCTTACAAGACTAGTGCCTCAAAAAAACTAGGAGAAAAAGAAATAATTAGTTGATGTATTTCAAATCTTTAACAAAGCCTCTATATTAGAATTAGTTTTATAAATTCTTATTCCTAAGCCTTATAAATTTGTTAAAAGAATAAAAGATATAAAAGTACTGAGTTTTCACTGTTATAAAAAGAAATCCTATGGGATTCTAATCTATAGTTAATAATAATATTATTAAATAAATTCCTTTAATAAAATCTTTTAATAAAATAATACTAAATTACCAATATCATATCTTTAGCGAGTTGCTTTATAATATAAATTTGTATATTTTGTATATATAATTATAAAACGTATTTATTACCCATAACATTTGGAGGTAACTATGAGATCCTGACTTCACAAAAATAATCTAGTTAAAAAAGAACAAAAATAAATAATGAACACTTTAAACAGTTTATGAAAGTAATAACTGAAGCAGTTAATAAAGAAGAAACAAAGATACCTAAAGAAAATAATCTTGTAAAGATTAAGTTCTTTTATAGTACTGATAATAAAGATCCTTTTGAGTAGTTTAATAATTCAAAAAAGCATCTGTAGCCCAAAGTTCATATGATGCAAATTGCATTAGGTTATTTAAAAAAAAAACAGCTACTAAATAGTATTAAAAAACATAAAACATTAGATATTGGAAAAAAAAGATAAAAATAAAGAATATATTATTTGTTAGTAGGTCAATTTGCTCCTAAGGAATGCAACATTGTTGGCGAATCGAACTGTATAAATTACACCAAAAGAAGACAGAAAAATTAGATACTTACACTACTAAGTTCAAAAATTACTTAATAGAGTTAATATTAGTAATAGTTTTTCTGATAGGTATGTGTTAAGAATGTTTTTAAATAGACTGAAAGGCAATAATGCCACTTTTGTAGCTGTTGAGTTTCTAAAAACTTAGCTGAAGCAATAGCTACAACAAAAAGAGTAGAAGTTAAAGGTTATTATAGTTAAAGACCATCCTAATAAGAAAAGTACAATGTCAAGTAGAAAGTGAGTTAAGTGATATAAAGAAATGTATTAAAGGTCTAGCATTAAATTATGTAACCTTATCTGCACATTTAAAGTTGATCGTCCAGGCAATAATTTTTATAGAGGATGTCCTCAAACTAATAATAAGTAAAAAAAAAAGAAATACAATATAATAAATATAGTGCAATAGGTCATATAGCTAAGAACTGTATATTAGAAAAAGTAAAATATTCATACCCTAATCAGAGAAAAGAAAAAGACAATTATAATCAAACAAATGCTATTAGTTTTTGTAAATTAGAGAATGAAAGTAACAAAGATTATATAATATTACTTTGTCAAAAGTCACAAAATAACTCACAAACCCAAAATAGAAAAAAAGATTATACAAGATAACTAGAGTATCTCAAAAAGATACAGTAAGGAAACAGAATATGGAAATTGAAAATTCTCCAATTATTAAAGACCTATTTTCTTTAAACAAGCCCAAAAGAAAATACTGGCTATCAAAAATTAATTTTTTAATACCATATAATGTGGCGTAGCAGATAATATTCTATCTTTAACATTACAGTAGGACAGATATTTAAATACTCTAATCAAAGAAGAAACTTAGCAAAAATATTGAAAAGTCCTTCTATAACAAAAGAAACCAATTTTATAAAAGAATAGTATTGTACTACTGCCATCCAATATTTTATTAGAATTTGAAATAATCTAGTACTAGCAGTGTTGAACTCAGGTGCTACCATAAGTATTATATTCAAATGAATATTAACTAAACCCAGATTAACAATAGATAATAAATTCCATATAACTGTTGTAATGCTCACTAGAGTGAAGGCGAGGACCTTAAAAAAGACTAAGAATGTACAAATAATAATTAAAGATATAATAATACCCACTACCTTACATGTGATAGAATCACTGGATGATACCTTATTGTTAGAAACTGATTGGTTCCAAAAGACAAAAGCTTGAATTTATTTTGATAAGCAAAAACTATTTTTACAATATGCTGATAAATCAGCTAAGGTTAGTAACTTAAACTGGGTAACAAAATCATCAATCGGTTAACTGACCTGACATAACCAAGCATAATCGGTTAACCAAGATTATTCAGTTGGCCTGGGCCAACTAAATTATCTGAGTTAACTGGCTCAACTGAGTAGTCATTTGAGCCAAGAAAAATTTGTTATTCAATTAACCAAACTGAAATATTTGATGTTAACTAATTGCAACCAATTAAGATTACTTCACATTTTACTTTTAGGAATTATCAAACTTTTATTCAAATGTTGTCTCAACCTTGCTCAATTTTTATTTTCTTTTTAGAACTTTTTAGAACTTTGCTCATTCCTGATATCATTTACATTTTGTCAACTAATTATTGATTCTTAACCGGTTGCACAGGTTAACTGATATTGATTCTCAACTGGTTGTATAGGTCAACCGATTAAGTATTTGCTCAACCGGTACCTAAAATTTATTCAGTTTGGATCAGTTAACTGAATATAGCCCAACTGGTTCAAATTACTAGCTAAGGTATTCATTTCAAATAGTAGAAGTGAAGTATTACCCTATACAAAGATAGCAATATTTATAGCAAAAGTGAAGATGCTTTTGATGAATTTAACTATAAGGAAAAAGAATTTGATGAAGTAGAAGAAAACAAAATTAACAGTTGACTCATAAATAGTTTGAAAAATCCTGCACTATATCTTACAAATATTGAAGAGGTCCCTATAAAAATAAGAGACAAAAAGAAACCCTAGAAAAAGAAATTCAAGAAATAGTTAACAATGACAAAATAACTCCACTACAACAGTTAGAGGCTCAAGCATTTCTACTTACTAAATAGGAATATTTGTTCAAGATCTTGAAGATTTAGATTGTACTAATACCATTATCTATAGCATTAATACAGAGGATGCTGTTCCAATTAAACAAGAATACTATTAGACTGCCTATAAAAAAATGTGCTTATTTGAAAAGAAATAAACAAATTAAAAACAACAAGGACTCATTATAGAAATAAATAGTCCTTGGGCATTTCTGGTTTGGTGATAATTATATCTAAGAAAAATGGTAAATTATGCTTTTGTATAGATTACTAAAAACTTTAATACAGTTACCAAAAAGAATACCTATCTACTTTCCTATATTTTGGATCTCTTGGATATGTTTGAAAATGCCTAAAAGTTTTTTACTTTAGATTTAATAAGTGGATATTGGCAGGTTGGTATAAATGAAGCAAAACTTAGAAAAATGATATTCATATGAAATATAGTACCTATGCATTCAAGGTTATGCTATTTGGTCTTTGTAATATGCCAGAAACTTTCCAAAGACTATGGATAAAGTACTAGAGAATTGTATGTAAATTGCTGTAGTATATCTAGACGATATCAATATTTACTCCAGTTTGTTTAAAGAACATTTACAATATCTAAAAATTATTTTTAATAAGTTAAGAAAAACAGAATTAAAACTAAATTTTAAAAAATGTATATTCTTTCATTCTGAGATTTATTACCTCAGCTATGTAATAAATAAGAAAAGAGTATAATCTGATAAATTAAAAATTGAAAAGAAAAAACATTTCTCTATACCAACAAATCTTCTCTAATTGAAAGAATTTATTGGATTAGTCTTGTATTATTACTATTTTATTAAAGATTTGCCACAATAGCATGACCTCTACATAAGTTATTAGAAAAAGATACTTAGTATAAGTAGACTGAAGAACAACAAATCATATTCAAAATGTTAAAGAGACACCTTATAGTAGCACCTATATTAAAATACCCAGATTTTTAAAAAATGTTTTACTTATACTGATGCTTCTAGTGTGGAACTAGGTGCTATATTAGCTAAAAAAGATAAAGACTACAAAGCATATGTAGTAGCCTATACCAGTCATGGACTCTTCAAGATGGAACAGAATTATTCAGCACTGGAAGTAAAGTATTTAGCCATAGTATGGGCTGTTAAACACTTCCATTACTATTTAGATGCCAAATACTTTATCTTAATTATGAACTATGCTACCTTAAATGGTTACCTAAAGAGAAAAAAGCAAAGTAGATTTTAAGGCTACAATTCTACAATTATTCCATTGTACACCAGGCTGGTAGAAAATACTCCAATATAGATGCATTATTACAGATGTATTTATGAAAAGAAGAGACAAAAAAATAAAAAAATAAAAAACTATTAAAACTTTGAACTTAGAAAATAGTAGAAATTACACTAAACTAACTTAAGATACTCTGCCTCAGTGTTGGGCTGGACATTGAACATGGACATTGGACCACCCATGTCCAGTCCAGTCCAATCCATTGGTCCAGAAGGGGTTGTCATTGGACATTGTGTAACATTAAATTAGTACATAATCATGTGACAATTGGTCAATCAAATTATAAATTTTGTACTATTATTACAATATACTGTTGATACAAAGATAAAATTCAAATAATTTAACAATTTAAAGATTAACTATAGTTACTGCCATATGTTTTTGAAATATTTACCTCTTTTGGACAATTTTGGACACAAAAAATTCAGGGTAGCTTATTTTTAGATATAATTAATTTTTGGTCAATTGCCAATAGTTGTTACATAGTAAAGTCTAAATTTTACTATGTAAATTGAATTATTAGCATTTAAATAAACTTCTTTGGGAACTACACTACATATATTTATAAGTTTATCAAAATAGGAGCACTTTTTTATTATTTGACTTTTAATTTTTATATTCAACAAATATATTTTGTTAATAAAATTTTAATCTCTTTATTGATCATAAAATTAAAAGTTAATTAATAAACGTTCTCCAATTTTGTTATAAATTTCTGGGTATATGTATTTTAATTTTCTAAATAAATTTACTTAAGTGGCTTTAATTGATTTGCTTAGTAAAGTTTGAACGTTACTATGTAGTAACTCTTATTGATTATAAGGTAGCTTATTTTTGAGTTAAAGATGTTTTTGAGTTTTTTGACCAAAAGGGGTAGCTTATTTTTGGAGGTGGCTTATTTTGGCAATATACAGTATAAAAAACTACTAATTTCTGTAATTGTAATAGAATTAGCTTAATTAATAGTAATAATAATTATTATAAAATTACTATATATATATAGTAGAACACAATCTAAGTTTGACAATTTGGATTAATCCTTCAATCCAAATAAATTTAGATATACTTATTAGGTTTTTAATCAAATTGGTCAAAGAACATGAATAACAATTCTAAGGATATGCTTAAATGCTAACTTTAAATATGTATAATCTAATGCAATTCAATCTGGCTTTGATAGAATCCAGATAATCTATCAAAAATAGAATTGAAGTATTATATTATAACTTTGGTATAACTTATTGATAATTGTTAATTCTAAAGTTATATATTAAATAGAATTCTTTTATTGCTTAGATTTATATAGAATTCTATTGCAACTTATATAATTTAGAATTAATTTAAATTCTTTTATTATATAGATTTAAATAAAATTTTGTTATAGCTTATATAATAAATAATTTTAAAAATTTTAGTAAATAGTTGGACATATTGAACCTGGACTATGTTCAAGCATATGTCCAATGTCCAGTTCAGTCCAATTATGTTAAAATTAGATGGACATATGTTCAATGCCAATACTGCTCTGCCTGTAATTCATATATTGTCATAGCTATTTTTACTATACTATGCAATTGTAGGGTCTTCCTATTATAATTTACTCACTTGGAAATATGACTACTGGTTTATCGTACAGATACTCCACCTTGTACGTTCACTCAGATACAGTTTTTCACTTAGAAAATGCAATGGTATTTAAAACTAATAAGATCAAAGGATAGTATTATCGCCAATTATTGCTAGAGCTAAAAACACCTTTTATTAATCAATTGCTTGTTTTTAAATACAAGATTATCAACTGGATATTTAATTATCCAGGTTACATGCATTAGACTATCTAACAATTAGACTTTTAATTAAATTCCTGCATTATGCAAATTACAATCATGCACCTTATAGATCCTGGTCGGCACCACAAAATTCTGGGTAATGGATCCAATTGTGACAATATCAAGCCTGGTACTAGTAGTGCAAATGCTAAAATAGGGGTCATTTAAAGCCATGTGCGTCATGTAACATAGAGCCAATAAAGTTGTTTGTTTGGATTAACACAGATCAGCTCGACGAAGAAAATAAAATGAATAAAAAGTAAAAAGCATTAAAGATACAAGAAAAGAGCATCTAAACCTACCTTGGGCATTAACAAAAATGTTAAGAAAGCAATTTTACTATATAGAACACTCTAACTCTGACCCCAGACTAACCCTTACCCAAACTCTAATTAAAAAGTCAAAAACATATGACTGCATACAGCTTAAGATGTACCCTAAAATAGGTACTACATAAACCTAGTACTAGCTGGGTTAGCTACCACAATAAGTACTATGCAACATTTGAATTAGATTAGTGTAATTTATAAACTTATAAACTAATTGGTTTAAAATTTTAATTAAAATATCCAAAAGAAGTTAATTAATTAGCTATATATTTTATACGAAATAACACTAGAATATCTTCAAAATTTGACTTTAAGACTAATCTTGTTCAGATAGTTGGTGTCATAGCAAACTTAAAATAGATCCTTTTTGGTATTAATTGCTAAAAATGTACCTTACAGAATATATGTTATCACATATGTTAATTTCACAAGAATGATGAAGCATACAAGACCAAAGTCAATTCTTTGTAGTAAAGAATAGCCTAATATATAAGAAAAATAAATATAAGATTAATCATGTATTGAGAGTAATTCAATGATATAAAGTTGAACCAATTTTATTTTTACTTTATTGTCATTTATTTGGAGAATACTTCAAAATAAAAATAATGTTCAATAAAATTTGAAGCAGATATTATTAGCTACAAATATATAATGATATCAAAAATTTGTTCATACTTGCAATGCCTGCCAGAGAAAGAAAAAAATCTAGCTAAACCTTTTTTACACCTAATTCTAATTAAAGCGCTATTTTTTAAAATTGGAATTGATATTATTGGGCCATTACCAAAGACTCTATAGGATAACTATTATATTGTAGTTGCTATTAACTATATAACTAAATAGCCCAAGGCCAAAGCAATCAAAAATGCTAATCCCAAGAAGTGGCCAATTTCATATACGAAGATATCATATATTGCCACTACTGTTCACAATATCTACTTATAGATAGAGGAACACATTTTCAGAATAACTTAATGGATAAATTTCTCAAGAAATTTGCTATTAATCATTATTATTCGACACTTTATCATCCTCAAACCAATAGATTAGTAGAGCATTTTAATAAAAACACTATGCAAATCAATAGCCAAACTTGTTACTAATATAAGAGAATGTGACTTGGTAATACTATTCATACTTTTTGCATATTGTACAGCCAAACAAAATATGACCAAAATAACTCTCTTCTTCTTAGTATATAGCAGGAAAGCAAGGGTTTTATTCTATCCTAGTAAAACTGAAAAATATTAGAAGGAACGTTTCTACAAAGACTATTTGATTTAGTTGAAGTATTACTGCAAATTCGAAATAGTTAAGAGTCGAAAGACCCAAGAAATTGCTAAAAAGAAATATGATTAGCAATTACTATACCTAGATAAACTAAAAAAAAAGAAAAGATCATATGTTAGTATATAAGGTTTTCCAACAATATTCCAAAAGTTATAAGCTTCACCCAAAGTGAAAGAACCTTTTATTATTTATAAGACATTACAAAAAGATGTGTATAAATTGTGTACTACTGATGAAATATAATAAAAACACCAATAAATCAAAAGTTAATAAAAAGGTACTATTCTAAATATGGAAATAGTAGCAGAAAAAGAATGAATAAAAAATATTATGTATGGTTCGCATAAAATAAGCAGTATGAATGTCACAAATTAAAAGTAATGTTACAAGCGGTATAGCCTTCTTAATATACCACTAGCAACATAGCACATGGTGACAGGGATCTTGTAGGGTCAGAGAAGATATGAAGCGGTGTGGAAGTAGAATGTTTCCTAACTATGGCAGTTCGATATATTTTACTCAAAGAACAGGAGTGTATTTAGTTGGGGGAAAGATATATTTTATTTAAGTACGTTACAAGACTTTGCTACAAGACTATCTAAAGGTTTCTGTGCCTAAAGAATTCCTATAACTAAAGAATTGCAGGGAACAAATCCTGAAGTTAAGAAAGGATAAAAGCTAGGGTTTATATATCTTTTGAAAAGCAATAAAAACAATAAAGTAAAGTAATAAAACAATAAAGTAATAATCCAATAAAGTAATAAAGTAATAAAGTAATAAAGTAATAAAGTAATAAA